>SNQJ01S0037070.1:46248-86096 GCA_010110895.2 Picea sitchensis | reverse complement strand
TATTGTTTATAACAAAAACGGGCCACACTGAGTAAGTAGAACAAATCTCTCCAAATGGATTGACACCATCAATTGCGAATGAAAGTCTAACATTACAAGGTTATTCTTTAAAAATTGGCCATTTTTCTTCGATGTTCTTCAATGTAGAACCATCTGCATGCATTCGAAGAACACCGTCTTCACTTCTGTTCTTTGCATGGAAATCCATAAACTGTGCTATACTTTGGCACCTGAACAACAATTGGAAACACAGAATTATGGGAATATAACAAAGAACTTTGCGAGGCACCTTTTTTGTTGCTTGATCGGTTCGATATCTACTTATTTGACATTATGGACATTCATTTTCTAATGCATATTGTCCATAGTATATGATATGATCATTAGGACATGCTTCAATAGCTTGATAGTCCATTCCAATTTCTTTCATAATCACATATATTTCTCGATATGTGTGTGGTACAATATTTGACGATGGTAATATAACTTCACCTAACAATATACATCATTCAAAAAAATAAGTCAATGTAAACAATATTAATCATACATATCACATCCCTACTTTACGAATTAATTAACAATAACAATATAGAAAAATAGTCAACCTTTATGTACATGTCATCATGGCATAAATAATACATTACATACCTTAGGATCTGTGTGAGACAAGTGTTTGATAAACCATTCAAAACCTTTAGGTTCACCAACAACAATATAAAGATAGAATATTTTTTGTTGAGCCTTCATAAAGAGGTTGTCATGACTTCTCGAGATCAACATCATGAATATCATCCTGGTTGTCCTCATCCATTGGAGCAAATGTGTCTTGGATCAATCTATACATCTCATCTTCTTGATTTGTATCAATAACATTATCTTCGTCCATATCATCATTAAGAACTATATCTTCAATATTCTGATTTCCATGTTCCTCACCTTGTAAAGTAGTATTTCTTCTACTACTTGACAAATAACTCTCTCGTGGTCAACATTTTGGGGGCATTGTCTTTATATTTACAAACAATGTATTAAAATTAATGTGGATAGAACATATATTAAAACGATAAAACATTTGACAAATACATGACATTATAACTATTATAAAGAATACATTACATATTGAATAATGTATTACCAAGGGATGATATTCATAACCCCCTTCAGCGTGCCCCTTCTCCCTACAATGTTTTTCAACTGTTGTTATTAAAATTCTTCTTGTTTGCAAGCCCCTGCAATCATTGCAAGGGAAATAACATTTTCCATCGCCCTTCACCTCCAATGCCTCTCTAAACTGAGCAAGCCTCCTTGCATTTTCATTCATAGTATATTAATTTGACACGGTAATTTCCTATAAGAACCAATTAAATATTTAAAAAGTTAAATTTTGTTAAAACATTGAATAAAATTTAAAATTAAAATTTCATATACTTCGAGGTCCAATCACAGGAAATATATGTTGCGATGCTAAATTTTGAAAAAAATGTTAAATTTTTTTTAATTTAAAAATTCATATACTCCGACGTTCAATCACACAAAATATATGTAGCAATGCTAAATTTAAAAAAAAAAAAAAATTGGTTAAAACATTAATGTTAAAAAATTTTGAAATTAAAATGTCTTAACATAGCTTTATATTAAAAGAAAAAAATAAATTAAAAGTACTAACCCTGCAAGTCTAAAATCCGAGCTATGTAGATCGAGAATTGGATTTGTTAAACCGGTACGTGATAGAAAAAATCAGGGTTCAAATAGTTACCAACAAAATTGTCGCAACTATAGCAAACTTGTTGAAATTTGTCTTAAGGACATGTATTTATAGATTGATTCTCGTCAATATAGCGATGAAAATAAATGAGTTGAAATAGAAACACGTCAATACCCATTGCACTGCATGTGTGGATTTATTTCACAGAAGTGCTAATATAACGATGAAAATTCGTGGATATAGAGACGGTTTTCTCAATCTGTCGCTATATCGACGAACGTCGGGGCCAAACCAAAAAAAATTAAAAGAAAGCCAAAATTTTAATGCATTTTTCCATGAATTATAGAAATGTGGAAATATTTCTTCACATTTTGGGCCCATATGTACTAGTGGGGCCATCTCAAAGACAATATTATTACACACCCAATGTATTTTAATACTTAAATCTCATCAATAAGGTATAGGAAAATCCATATTTTCCCTACTCCATGAGATTTCGTCACCAACTTCTTGTAATCATAAAAGATTCACTCCATACGAAAGCCTAGAGACATAATGCTAGCATATCCTATGAATATTAACCATTATCTTGAATCATTATGAGTATCCAACTTGACAAAATCAACACAGTGCTCACAAAGGAATTTTGTCAAATAGTTTGCACACAAATGTAATATTGTCTATTCAACAATTCACGTACTCAACCAATAACAATATAGTTTTAAAACATTTCTCATACCACTCTATGGTTTACTAGGACTCTCCTCTCTTATTCATTGGGGCATAACCACTCTAAATCTCTTCATTTCTTGTCATTTAGATTTCCCACTAGAACCAATTTGGTTTCTAACAACAGTGTAGGAAAATCATATTAAAAACAAGTTTGGAATTAGCATTACATAGTCAAAACTCAGAAGTGGAAACCAAACAAAATTCTCATGCACATGCTTATGACTAGGAATTGAATCACATAACAAATCACATGCGAATAAATTGGATCTTAAACATAATTACTATTCATGATTATATACACAAATATATATGCAAAATAGAGAATCTCAACACATCAGATATAACATAAATAACTTCCAATGGAATCCAACAACCTGGCCACATATTCCTAATTAAAAATAACATGCATAATGAGATATACTCACATATAATTAATAGAAGTATATTTACATAATCAATACATATATTTCCCATCAAGATAGACATTCCATTACAAAATTCCCACATGTATAAAAACAATTCATGAAATTATAATTGGCATAAACACATTCACAGATAAATAAATATAATTGCATATCTTTATGAGAATGGACTACCAAATTATTTTTAAACTAATGCCTTTCCACCCAACCATAGGAAATCAATTATGAAAGCTACCCCCGAGCTAGGACTGCGAAACTACAAGGGTGAATATAATTTCTTCAACTCTAATCATACTCATCCTAAATGACAAAATCAACAATTCTAGAAAAACTACAACCTACCACCATATATATCAAATAATTCATCTAAAAACACACCCAACCCTTCAATTATCCACCATTCTTTTCCCCCACAGACATACACAACACAAGGCCCAAATTCCCTTATCTTCCATGCAGTCCCTTAGCCAATCTATACCCTCTAATGCTCCAACATAGGAAAGGGAACTCTAAATGTAATTTCTCTCTAGGTTCATGGAATGGAATTATTGGCTCAACCAAAGATAATTATTAACACACACACACACATGATTTACAAGTCACTGCCATTTCCTAACCTCAAGAAGAATCAACCATGGTTTTCCTCTTAAATCCAACCCATTTACTCCTCTTGTCAACAACAAATCCCTCTATTTTGCCACGTGTTGTTATTAACCTCATGCACATAGAATTACCATGCAAGTTGTATGCATGGATGATCCGAAAAATACTTAGATGCTTATTAATATTTAAAACATAATAACATCTACTTGATCTTCGAAATAAAAATGATTGTTTGACTATTTGCAATTTACATGTTAAATACTTATCTATCCAAATACACTTTAATGATAAACAACTTGCAAATAATTGAGTGAAAATAGAACAACAATATTAAAATCACATACACAAGTTTGATAACGGAGTTCACCCAATTTGGGCTATGCCTCCGGGTCCGCTTCCAATAGAGACCTCTTTATTAATGCTCAAATTCTTGTGTTTTACAATGACCTTTTTTTGCATTGCTCAAACTTAGAAACAAAGTATGCCATCAAATTCCTTGCATAATTTCAATAAAAATAAATACAAAGTTCATAAAATTATATGTTGAAACCCGGTGGCATGCATTATGGTGCAACATCCAAGTCTAATTACCCTCAGGCATGAACTTCAAGACATCATACTGCATCTATGTGTGTCCCTTGCCTCAGTCTGTGCACCATTAAATAAGGTGCGGTCCCCTTAACCTCTCTTCAGAATTATTGGTTGGAAATAAAGGTTTGTTAGGCGGGTTCCATAACAAACCCCATGCTTTGGTGAAACTATTATGGCATGGTGCTATATGAGGGAGGTCATGAGTCCCATTCCCCGTGATCCCCTCCTTTGTCGACGTTTTTTTGTAGCTTATGGTATATATATGGGATTTTTGTAAACCAAAGTTTTAATACCCCATCATGTGAAATATGGTGTTGATTATGGTTATATGGGATAACATATAAACTAGGGTCTGGGGGCTTATCCCTTGGCCCCTTTCCCCACCGAATAAACCTTTGACCACGCTTAAGTATATGTGGCACCATATGTTGGTAAGCACCAATATGATGGCGTGATGATAATGGAGGTTTGTGTAAAGTTATGGGATGTTGCGGGTTCGACCTCTGATGACTCCTATAATTTTGATAAACCTAACCATTAATGGACAATGGGAGGCTGCCACATGGTATCCTCCCATCGGTCTATCTTCACCACTTGTCATTACACAATTGGTCCACTTGAACTATACAAATTGCCACATCACCTGCAAATTGGACATGCCACATCACTAACTTCCTACCACGTGTCAACACATGATTCTTCCACTTGTATGTACGATATGGTTGTATGGTCATGCCACATGTCACCCTTGACCTTGTTGACTTTTGCCTTTTTTCCTTGGTTTGACCCAAACTTTGACCATTCATAACTTTTTCATATGAAGTCTGTTTGAGGCGATTTTTGCACCATTGGAAAGCTATCGCCTAGTTCTACGCATTGATGGGTTTTGAAGAGAATTTGGGATGATTGAAGTTTTTGGATTTATGAATCCTTCTAGACCTCTGTGAGCATTCCAAATCCTCTTGGACCTCTGTGAGTGTTCCTGGATCCTCCTAGATCATTCCTCCCCATTGGAAGTCTTTTGGACCACCAAAAGTTTTGATTACTTAACAACTAAGTGAGGGTAAATATATCTCACCTTTCCAGTCTCCATCCATTTTTCTTTACTTGGTTTCATCCCTTTAAGACCAACTCGAAGATATTCCACATCACCTGGATGTGAAGTCCCGATTCTTCTGTCAATAATAACATCTTCCTATAGCTCATCTAAATAATCTAGAGAAAAATCATCAACTGTTACAACCTGAATACTTCCATCTTCATCCATTATCATAAGAGGCTCATACAACTTCAAATTCTCAACATTTACCACTAAATATATTTTCATGTAGACTGGTAGATCTAAATGAAAGGCATTAGTACCAATATTCTCCAAGATATTGAATGGACCATATCGGATTGACCTTAGATTTTACCTTCACACTTCATTCTATCCTTGCTGATATGTAACCATACTTGATCACCGACTTCGAATTGATGATGAACCTGATGTTTGTCATGCCTTGCCTTATACTTGGCTTGGCTCTTCTCCAATTGATCCTGTACTGCTTGATGTTCTTGCTACATCTTTTGAATGAACCTTTCAGCTTTATTTGTATCATCCTGTCCATTCTCTTTACTTGCTTCTCCAAAAGAAAATTCCATATCTTAATTAGGAAAATACCCCAAACATACTTCAAAAGGAGTTTTTTGAGTAGAAGAATTCATGGCATGATTATAGGCATGGTGTACATAAGGAAAATTATCATCCCATAACTAAGGATGTTTGCTATAGTATCCTCGAAGTAGATGTACCACTATTATATTTACCACCTTTGTCTGTCCGTCTGTCTGTGGATGAAAAGTTGTGCTCTTCTTTAACAAAGTGTCCATGAGCTCCCATAAATGAGACCAAAACTTTCCCAAAAAGAGAGAGTCTCTATATGATATAATAGATGTAGGCAACCCAAAATGAACCCAAACATTAGAAAACAAAATATTTGTTGTTTGTTCAGTTGTGACTTGTTTCTTGCATGAAATTAGAATACACATCTTACTGAATCTATCCACAACAACATATAAATAATCATGATCTGTCTTCGACATCGACAAACCTCCTATAAAATTCATGGAGATACTTTCCCATGGATGAGAAGGTACTGGAAGTGGTGTATATAATCTCAAATTTATATTGCTAGGCTTTCTTGTGGCACACATAACACACCCTTTTATATACTTGGAAACTGATTCATTCCTTCGAGGACAATAACAATATCTCTGCAATTGTACTACTATATTACCAACCCCGAAATGAACAGAAATGAGAGATGTATGAGCTTCTCTAATTACATTTACTCTTTCATCCCTAGGTATACCAAACTTTCCAAGATGATATAACAAATTATCATGCATACACTAATCAGACTACTGATTTCTACGAGTTAATGCTTCGTACACATCTTTAAAATAATAATCCTTAGCATATTGTTCAACATAACTTTCATGAGATAAAGGACTGTACCTTAGTATTGTGGATGCATTAATCATTGGTCTTGACAACATATCTTCAACCTTATTATGAATATCTTTCTTATACTTGATTACCAGATGAAACTATTGTAAGAAACCCATCCACCTGAAATGTCGTGATTGTTGTAGGTTGGTCTATGACTACAAATACTGTAATGGCTGATGATTTTCATGAATTGTTTTCTCCTTTCCCATTAAGTAATGCTTCCATTTATTCACACTTTGTACCAATGCATACAATTCCTTATCACACTTTGGATAGTGAATCACAACTTGAGTAAAAGTATTAGAATGATAACATATGGGTTTACCTCTTTGCATCAAGATTTCTCCCATGGCATATTCACTTGCATTGGTTTGAATCTCAAATGGATGTTATAGATCTGTTAGAGCAAAAAATGGTGCGATTCTTATCTTTTACTTCAATGTCTCGAAGGCTTTTTGATGCTTTCCACCCCATTGAAAGACCTATTTTACACTTGTTAATGCATGCAGATGAGCTGCTATAAAAGAGAAATTAACAATGAATTTCCTCTAGTAATGTACTGCACCCAAGAATCTCCTGACTTTTGTGGCAATAGTTGGCTTGGGCCATTTCACAATGACTTCTACTTTTGCAGGATCTATCTTCAACTGACCATTCCCTACAATGTAACCCAAATATACCAGAGAATTTTTTCCAAATTCACATTTAGACAACTTAATATACAACTTCTCCTTCTTCAAGAGTTCAAAGACTGTCTTGACATGCTTTATATGATATTCCCATCTTCAACTAATGATCAATATATCGTCTAATTAGACAATGAAAAAATCATCTATGTAAGACATAAACACATCATTCATTACCCTCATAAATGTCGCAAGTGAATTACATAAACCAAATGGCATAACTAACCATTCAAATAACCCCTGCTTTGTCTTGAAAGCAGTTTTCCATATGTCACTTTCTACAATTATGATATGATGGTGACCAATTCTCATGTCCAACTTAGTGAAATACACAACATTCTTTAATTGATCCAATAAGTCATCAATTCTGGGAAGAGGATAATGGTTCTTTACAATAATTTTGTTCAGGGCTTAGAAGTCAATACCCATCCTCCACGTGCCATNACCAATTCTCATGTCCAACTTAGTGAAATACACAACATTCTTTAATTGATCCAATAAGTCATCAATTCTGGGAAGAGGATAATGGTTCTTTACAATAATTTTGTTCAGGGCTTAGAAGTCAATACCCATCCTCCACGTGCCATATTTATTTTGAATTAATACAATACGAGAACCACACAGAGAGGAGCTTAGTCTGATGATTTCTTTATCGAGCAACTCTTGAACTTGCTTCTTAATTTTTGCATTCTCGATCACTAATGACCTATACATTCCAATGTTTGGAAGAGGAGCATCCCGCTGCAAATGGATTTCATGTTCAACCTCCCTCTTAGGAGGAAACCCTGTAGGTTACTGAAATAACTCATCATAGTTAGACATGATTTTGACCAACTCCTGTTTATGATCTGGATTACAACTTGATAAAGCATCTATTATGTCTTCTTTTTTTCTGTTTCACTATCATGAGAACAAAATATTTACTTACGCTCACGAGTCTTTTCATTTGCCCTGTACTCACTAATGAAATATTGGTTTTGATTCGATGAGATCTGGAAATAAATTCAACCCTGTCCTTGAAAATATGGTATTTATTCTCTTCATGGTAGAATATAGATTTCCTGTCAAATATATATGGACTACCCAAGACAATGCCACAAATGTCAAGAGGCACAACATCTAACTCAACCTCGTCAAAGAACTTAGCTGTAATTGCAAATGTGATCTTACACTAATTCGTCACTTGCAACTTAACATCTTCACACACCCAACCTAATGGATATGGATTTTTATGAGGTGTAGTCTTCAAACCAAACTTATTAGGAATTGATTTAGAGATTAAGTTAACTTGAGATCCACTGTCAAATAAAGTATATACCTTTGTATGCTTGACAATAACCATGAAAACGCTCACTTCTTTTCTTTTGATCAGTAACACTTTCCAATTTGGCAGATTGAATTGAAGAATTAGAATTTATAGTAGATATAAATTTTCTTCCTATGGCCATGATCTTAGATTCAACCCTGGAATATGATCCTAGATCATGTCAAGATTATGCAACAATCTTCTGCTTCCCTTTATTCTTGAATTTCTTTGGTCATAATTGTGGATGAAGTTTACAACACTGTGATTCCTCATGTCCCTTTTTCTTACATTGGGAACATGTAGGTCTATCTTCAACTTGCTTAACTGTAGCTGACTTCTTACTCTTCCAGTTTCCTTTCAGTTTCTTCTCGAACTTGTATGGATTATTATCTTCAATCACATGATTCCCCTTACTAGCCTCCAGGTGTGTAGCTTGTACTGACACTTTATCAATATTATTAGGGTTAAACATTAAAATAGTGTGTCAAATATATGAGTGCATGCTACCAATATACTTTAGAAGAGTTTCACGAGTATACAAAGGAATTCCTAAGGATAATGCCTTCTTTTTGAATTCCTATGTATATGCTCGAATATTCTGGCCTTTACCTTGCCTCATATGCTGCCATTCTATCATCACCATTTGATTATAAGCTAATGGATAGAAATGTTTTATTATAACCTTAGTAAATTTATCCCAAGAAGATATCACTTTACCCTTTTGAACAAGATCAACTTGCATCTTACTCTCCCACCATATTAAGGTTGTGAGACTTAGTGAAAGACCAACTAATTGTATCATTGCAGTGTCGTCCATGATCTTTTGAACCTACAATATACCTCTATTTGTTTGATCCATTTGTCCAATTTCTCGACATTCAGTTCTCCACCATAGGTTGGCAATTCGAAATTGACACACAATTTTAATAAAGGCAGATTATGATCATACTTCTTAGAGGGATTATTTTTATGTGAAGAATATTTACTTCCCTTAGAAGAATATGATGACGATGAGGATGATGGCGAGGAGGGTTCTGAAGGGCCACCTTCATTACGTCCTCCTTCCTCTTTGAATGGTTCAAATTTCTCTGATGCACCTTCCTCCTTGGCCTTCTTTTGACCCTTGTACATTTCTTCCACCATGGATTTCATTAAATTAAAATCCTTGAAGAAATAATCTTTGGAGTTATAAGGACCCAATTTTATCGGTGAATTCATTTCTCTTTGACGAGTAAAACTTCTTTAACCAATATCTGGATTGTAACTTGAAATTTTACCTTCTCCTCTCTTGGATTTGGACCTTGTGAGCATTCACTCGCAAAATCTTGTCAAACCGAGCTCTGATACCAACTTGATCCGGAAAATCCTTAGATTCTTATTAATCTTTAAAACATAATAACATCTACTTGATATTCAAAATAAAAATGATCGTTTGACTGTTTGCAATTTACATGTGAAATACTTATCTATCCAAATACACTATAATGATAAACAACTTGCAAATAACTGAGTGAAAATAGAACAACCATATTAAAATCACATACACATGTTTGATAACAGAGTTCACCCAATTTGGGCTATGTATTTGGGTCTTCTTCCTATAGAGACCTATTTATTAATGCTCAAATGTTTGTGTTTTACAATGACCTTTTTATGCATTTCTCAAACTTAGAAACACAACATGCCATCGAATTCCTTGCAAAATTTCTATAAAAATGAGTACAAAATTCATAAAATTCCATGCCAAAAACCCGTGGCATTCATTACGGTGCAACCTCCAAGTCTAATTACTCTTAGGTATGAAATTTGAGACACCATACTGCATATGTGTGTGTCCTTTGCCTTGGTCCATGAACCATTAAATGGGGTGCAGGCCCCTTAACCTCGCTCCAAAATTATTGGTTGGAAGTAAAGGTTTTTTAGGCGAGTTCCATAACAAACCCCATGCTTTGGTGCAACGGTTAGGGCATGCTACTATATGGGGGAGGTCATGGGTTCCATCCTCAACGATCCCCTCCTTTGTTGGTGCTTTGTTGTAACTTATGCTATATATATATGGGATGTTTGTTAACCAAAGTTTTAATACCTCGTTGCATGAAATATGATGTTGATTATGGTTATATGGGATAACATATAAACTAGGGGCCAAGGGATTAGCCCTCGGTCCCTTTCCCCTCCAAATAAACCTTTGACCAAGACTAAGTATATGTGGCACCATATGTTGGTAAGCACCAATAAGATGGCGTAATGGTAATGGAGGTTTGTGTAAAGTTATGGGAGGTCACAAATTCGACCCACGTCGACTCGTATAATTTTGATAAAACTAACCATTAATGGATAATGGAAGGCTGCCATGTGGCAATATCTCATTGGTCTATCTTTTCCACTTGTTAATACATAATTGGTCCACTTGAATTGTATGAACTTCCACATCACCTGCCAACTGGACATGCCACATCAATAATTGTCTTCCACTTGTCAACACACGATTCGTCCACATGTATGTATGATATGGTCGTACGATCATGCCACGTGTCACCCTTGACCCTGTTGAATTTTGCCTTTTTTCCTTGGTTTGATCCAAACTTTGACCATTCATAAATTTTGCATACGAACTTCGTTTGAGGTGATTTTTGCACCATTGGAAAAATATCACCAATATCTAAGAATTGATGGAATTTTTGGGAGAATTTGGGACTATTTAATTTTGATCATTTCTAAATCCTTCTGGACCTCTATGAACATTCCAGATCCTCCTAGACCTATGTGAGCATTCCTATATCCTCCCAGATCAATGGAATCCATGGAAATCATATGGGTTGCACATGATTATGAGAGGTGAAAATTGAATGGTAAGAAAAAATGAACAAGAGGAAACAATCACCCCACAAGTGTGTTTGGCCAAGGCCCATGTGACCATGCTACCCACAATTTCCTGACATGATGTTCTTCAAAATAGACCCCTAGTTCTGAAATTGCACTCTGCCTTACTGAGAAAAACCCTAGTTACAAATATCATCAAACAACCATTTTCTGGGAAATATAATCATAGGAGAGGAGTACCCCTAGTTGTAGGCCAACATCATGAGTCCAACACAATTGCAAATCCTATCAGAGGCTGTTGGCACCAGGTCGAAGGGGAAAGAAGAACGATCATGGGAAAGAAAGCGTACAAAAAACTGAAGTAACAACTGGCGAAAGAACATCACACCCGCATGAAAGAAAGCGTGCACAAAGGAAAGTGACAACTGGAGGAAGAACAAAACACGCATGGGAGAAAGACCTAACGTAAGAAGGGTTAGGGTTTTGGTAATATTCTGTAAAAGGCTGAAGAGCTCGAAACGTATAAATACAGATACGAAAGTATCATATAGAGAGAGAGGTTGGTTGTTGAGGGTTAGTCTTTGTTGTTATTTTAGCTGTATGAACCGATCTTTTAAGCTGTTGAGAAAAGAAGATACAAGGGAAGGTAGATATGAGGATTAGACCGCAGGCTATGGAGCCTGGTGCGATCTAGTTCACCTCACATAGATCTTACCCAGTGTTGTGGAGATTTGTAAGTGCGTGGCACCAGGAATGCAAAAATTCCATAATAAAAGAGCCAAGAGCCAAATCTTTGTGGAAATAGCCCAGGAGGGGGTGAACCACGGTAATACTCGTGTAATATGTTGAATGCATGTGTTGGAGCCACCTTTGTTTTTTAGCCTTTTTTAATTTTTATATCTTAATGCTTGAAATCGAAAGCTGGTTTTGGTTTTTTCCTTTATTTTCCCCAAAATCTCAGAAGTCTCATCACACAAGCAACAACGATTGTCATACTCTTAAGGCATGATTTATTTTCTTTTAATCATTTAAACGAGTCTCTCCTTTTTACCTCGGGATGTCGCATGTCGGAAGTTATAGATCACATAGTTTACAAGTCTCGAGGGGCGAAACGACGGAATAGTTTAAAAAAAAAAAGTTTACCCGGATCAGTACTGAGAGTAAAGATACTCTAAATCATGATTAAGCATTATCAGGATTTCGTGTCTCGGTGTTTGCTAGATCCAAAAGTCTTACCGTCATAACCTCGACAGCCGAAAATGAGAGATTCTTGTTTTAGTAACCCAGGTTAATGTTAAAGGTAAAAAGATTAACCGTGGTTAAGCTCTGTCGGGAATTTGCAACTTGGCATGTTTTCCCTCAAAAGATATACTTTTGAAGCCCCGAGTTGCGAAGTCGCGATGTAAATAGAAACAAAATTAATTAAACATTTAATTCGGTTTTATCTTCCATTTTAATTAGATCATATCATCGTGATCTCGCGATTTCACAACTCGGCATACGAGCCTCCCGTAAGCTATACCTTCGAAGCCTCGAGTCGCGAATTCACGATATAAATAAAAACATAATTAATTAAACACCTAATCATGGTTACGTTTTTTATTAACCAAAGCTAATTATCGCAATCTCAGGTTTTAGAGGTTTAAAGGATTAAAGTGAAATCTCCCGATGAGGTGAATGCCGAAAGATTAATTAACATTTAAAAAGGCCTGATTAATTAAGCTAAGCCAACATTGCTAGTGTTTTAATACGAAAATTAATATGCACAGTCTACGAGGCAATTTTAAACTTTCCTTGCGCCAACTTGCATTATGAACTGTCAAAATCTATGGACATTAATTGGAAATGAGGCGAATCGACAAGTAAAGATTTGGTTTTTTATTGCTAAATTTATATTTAAGAACGATTTGACCGTTCTGTTCCTAAGGATGACCTAGTTTTAAATGGACGAAGGCATGGATCTTTTATTTGTTGTCACGAATTTCATTTATATTCTACGCAGAGGAAACCTTTCTCGAGCGAACTAATTTCTGTATGTATACATATTGTTATCACAAGAGAGATAAAGTAGAATTCCCCACCATGACCCCGCAAAAAGCGTCTAAAGCCACTGTTGAGGTTTCAGGACAAGGTTCATACAACGTTTCTGATACTTCACCTCGAAGTGTCGACTTTGTCAGGACATGGTCGTATATTTCTAAGGTTCTACAGTCCGAATTGGTAGATGTTTCGGATGATTCCAGTGACAATGAAAAAGACAACCTGATCACCAAATATAAGATTGTCGTCCAGGCTCAAATGCATAAAGTAGCAGCTAGGCCACGTCTTCTCCCTTACTACGATATGGTCCGATGGGCATTAGACCATGTATATATACCAACCAGAACCATCGTCAACGAGCAGAGAGTCACTATTGGAACTTTCAGACCCGAACAATTGCAAGTTATGTACAAGTTTCCCACCATGTCAAACTTAGTTTACAATGCCGAATTCCTGGAAAATTTTAAATAGAAGGAATGTGTGCAATACGACAAGAGTATGTCCAGTTTAATCAAAGATTGGGTTTCACACCCTGCAAAGTTCAGGGCGGACAATAATGGTATATATTCAATATCTTCTTTGGAACCACAATTTAAATATGTAGCTATGATGACCTACAGATTATATGGGAGAGAGGACACCACACATTTTTTCCTTCAGTGGGTGCCTCTAATCCATTCAGTCACCGAAGGATGTTCCTTCGACTGGGCTAAACTACTGTCTGATAGTTTGACCAGTCGAGTTACAAAGTATCGAGAGCAGAAGGAGAGCGGAAAGATCGCTTCATTCTTTATGTACGCGTATATCATGGATGCCATGTGTTTTCTGACGCCTTTTCCCTTAATGAGTTGGAGCTGGACTCCATCAGAAGCTGAGCCCATCCACATCTACCATTCAAAGCCGTGGGAAGACAAAGCTTCAGATTTTGTATATGAAATCTTTAACTGGGTAATGGTACCATTGCACATCACTATTTTCGGCTACCCACCACCCAGGATCTCAGACAGTATCATGGTAAATCTGAGCAGTATAGCCGATTGGTACGTGGAAGAAAAATTTTCATATCGCAGGGTTTTCGGCTCTTCTGTTCCTCCGAATGCCTTACCATTATTCATACCCGACAGGCCATCTTCTCATGAGATTTCCAGGCAAACTGTAATCGGTGGCATAAGCAAGGAACTTAAGGGATATTCTAAGAAGGTATGACCACCTTTTCCTATTCATTTAAATTCCTATTCTTTGTTAGATTTCAGGCATGCTAAAGCTGAGGCAATAGCCCTGGAAGACCTGAAATTGGTTCATGTCGAATTCAAGAAGCACGATCCACATTGGGTTGTAAGTAACCACTTAGCCAATTACGGGCTTAAAAGGTTTGAGCACAAAAATTCACCCTCGGATGACATTTTCCGAGGCACAAGATCTTATGCCGAGGTTTTGGCTCAGATACAAGCCCTGGCGCCTAAAGAAAGGGCCGATGTTTTAAAATTCCACGAACATCAGCGGAGTTGTCTTCCTCTAGTATTGCGGGGTGAGAATCCAATAACAACAGAGGTGCAGCAAAAATAAGCCGAAGGCTTAAAAGATTCAGCACCCAGACAAGAAGAACACCAGGACAGGGAAGAGCAAACTAGGAGCCCAAAACCAAAAATGAAAACTCCCGATCCACCAAAAAAGCAGACTCCAGTTACCACTCCAGGCCAATCAACTAAGCAAATCAGAGATCCCATCGCCTCCATTAATCCCTTACAATCAACTCAAGGGAACATAGATGCAGGGTGAATTTTGAATGAAGAATTGAGACCTATAAGGATGGAAGAGCTCCCTCCAAATGAGTTCTTTTTTGATAAAAAGAGAAAATATATGGTAAAAAGAGAATTCTATCAAGAAGCAAGATCAATGAACAATAAATTTAAGGTGTTGACTGATGGGAAAGATATGAAGAAAGAAGAGTTTGTGACAAAAATAGCTGGGACATTAGGGGCGTTTGCTACGACAAACCAATTTTCAGTCGAGGTTTTGAAAAATCAGCTGAAGCGAAAACATCGCCTCATCAAAACCTTAGAAGCTAAGCTAGCCACAACAGAGGAAGCTGCCAAGGACCAGTCAAACACATGAATAGAACAAGCAAGAGTGGCCGATAAAAAGGAAATCGAGATGCTCAAAGCTAAGCTCGAACAAGCAGAGCTGGTAGCTCGAACCAATCAAATACAGGTAGGCCAACAAAGAGACTTGATAGGGAAGCTACATGTTAGATTAGAGTTCACTGAAAGCCAAGTTATAAATATCGGGATATTCCAGTCCCAGGCTATGGAGATTTGGAGCAGAGTTTCTGCAGCCTAGCGAAGTTTACTTGCCAAGGTAGAGATGATTCGAGACAATTGCCTGCTTGTTGATCGAGTATTGGAAAAATTATCTGTCAGAGAGAGAGAAGCTGGAGCATCTCGAGTCGCATTTCAAGAGGCTGTAATAGATACAACAAACAGGGAATCGACAAATAGTTCCGAGTTTTCCATTTCGGAACAGACCCGAGGTAATATTTTGTTGAAAGAATGGGAAGACAACATATCAGAAGGCAAATTGCAAGCCAAGAGGATAAGGAAATCCTAGGAAGAGGCCTTTGGTTCTATATATGGAGATCTGTTAGGCATTGATAGTGAGAGTAATGTTGAGACACTGAACCAAATGAATATAGAGAAATTCTTGCTTGATATAAATGAGAAAGAAGAAAGAGATTCGATCGAAATCTCACAAGTAACTCTGGCAGACATAGTTCAAATAGATAAATGGATTATTAAACCAAGTGTGCGATTGTGCACTATTGACACCCTAGACCGACAGATGGAAGAAAGGTTACCAGAATTAGTCAGAGATTGTTATATTTTTGAGGCCAGTTGTCAAGCAGAACCTTCTAGGTTGATATCTCGGCTGGTTGAA
Source organism: Picea sitchensis (assembly GCA_010110895.2). Taxonomy (NCBI): domain Eukaryota; kingdom Viridiplantae; phylum Streptophyta; class Pinopsida; order Pinales; family Pinaceae; genus Picea; species Picea sitchensis. Next base: position 69,760 of record SNQJ01S0037070.1, on the reverse strand, counting down.
AAATGTGTCACTTGTACTGAGCATGCAAAGTGGCAGGCTTCTGGTGCCAAATAAAGACAGAGATAAAGAAATGAAACGATTGATCTCCTTCTTGTTGTAACTAAAAATCCTGGAACGATTGAGATTCAATCATACGTAAATCTGTATAAATATACAATAGAAGGAAGGAACAATGGCTGGACCTTTTTGGATCGATTTGTAATAGAGATTTTTCTCCCTCGAGAGTTAATACAAAACAAATCCGAAGATTCTCGATTCTGTCACGACTGTTTTATGAGTTTGTTTCTTTGTATTTCATATTTTATTTCATTTCATATATATATATGATGAATGCTTCACTATAACTTAGTACAACCTCTACTATAGTGAATAAATTTTAGTTTTCTATATTGTTTACCATTTTTCCTCTGTATCGACTATCAGCAGGTATAAGACCAGTGAACATTTTATATTTATATACATATTTTATGCTTCATCAAGTTGTTTCTTTACCTTTTTCTTCTTCTATTTATAAGTGAGATTCTTCCTTGATAGGAGCCTTACATGATAGACAACTTAATGTTTTGTCACACCTCATACATATTTGTTAAAATATAACTCAGTCGCGGGAAAGGGCCTTTGGTTTGCACCTTGTTTTCACTACTGGAGCTATAAAATCTCCTTTATACGACCGAAATCGAGACAACATCTAAAAAAGTATTGAGATTTTATTATCATTCTGTTCCTCCATGACTGTCCCTGTGACAAGACAACCTAATATCCAACCCAGACTATCAGATCAAACACATATTGCCTTGAATATTTTTGATACTATTATTAAAACAACCACTACCAGGGTGTAACTGGAACGTTCATGGGCAACGATTGAAAGAGACATAAACATCCAGGAATAGTTGGAAGCTAGACAACAACCTAGAAATCGACCCTAGCTTCCCTTGCTGAAGGTTGACATTTCTTCCTTCTCTACCCCTTACTCACTTTCGGATGCCTAGACACTGTAGTTCTAAGCCTTAAGTACAGACTCTGGAACAACATATTTTTGGTGCTGTTGTTGGGGACCGAAGTTATGAAATCTTTTTCCCTGGGAAAACGACATTTTTTTTTTCCATTGAAAGTGTCACCCTTTGATAGTGAACAAAGAGTGCACACCTTTTAAAGGCTTTCCAATATTTCACTTGGCGACTCCACGATTAATAAGCTGGCATCCATTTGAAGGAATACCAGACAAAACCCGGATGGTAAACATACCACATCTGTTACCGATCCTGAGAAGATTTTAAAGGCGAGAGGCCCTCTTAAGCCGACCCCTGCAGTCTATCAGCTTAAATACCCACAACTGAAGACTAAGAGTTCTTCTGAACCTTCAACTTCATGCATCCCTCTTTTCGACACTAAGGATTTAACATCAAACTGCTCTGAAGTTAGAAGTGAAACCCATCCGATAACCTCTGTAGTACACAAAGGAAAAATCCCTGTAGAAAATTCATCTGCTGTTGATATATCATCGACTCTTTGGTTAAATTTCGCGACCTCACCCAGTCTCAAAGAATATTTCACACATCCAGTTTCCACACCCGTTGGTTCTCCTGATTACATCTCTTGCAAGTCCGAAGAGACATGCCCTAGCATCCCTTACCAATCATCCTCGGATTTTTCACCCCGCGAAGAAAGTAAAGATTCACTTTTAATATTCCAAAACCCCCTTTACAAATTTCCACTAATAACAATGGCAACCGCCAGAGGGGGAGGTGGAGGGGTTGTCGGAGGAGGAGGTGGAGGTGATCCTAGGGGAGGAGCTAGAGGCCAAGGGCCTGCCCCCCCTCCCAGAGTGTTTTCTAAAGTGGCAGCAAGATACACTCCTTTGGTATTGCTTGTTCCTCTACACGACCTTCCCGAAAATTATATAAAAAAATTGCCAAAATTCACTGGGGAAGGAGATCTGACCACAACTGAACACATAAATTTCTTTGATCAATTCGTAGACATCCTAGGTCTCGAACATGAAGATGTGTATTCGAGACTTTTCATCCAAACCTTCAAAGGTCAGGTCCGAACTTGGTTTCAGAGTCTACCTGCAGGATCTATCTTGTCCTATGATGCCTTGGAAGATGCTTTCCTTAGACAATGGTGTGAAAGAAATGACCACCTATACTATTTAACCAAGTTTGGGTATTTAAGAAAAAAGAATTCAGAAACAATTATGGAGTTTCTTCAAAGATTCAACAAGCTATATAACAAAATCCCAGCCGAGGTTAAACCGTCCCAACCCGCAGCCAAAGTAACTTTCGCGGGGGATTTCGAACCATATTTTGCACTTCTTTTACGAGAAAGAAGGGGATATACTCTAAACCGAATGCAAGATGACGCTGTAGAAATTGAGTCAAATATGATGGCTTCTGGTAAGTTAAAATCTAAAGTAGAAGCGAGAAACCGAGAAACTAGACGCTTTAGAGAACAAGCAGGGTCGTTAGGGTCTAATAGATACACATATGACAAAGTAGACGATATGGCCAGGGTAATTAAGGAACTGTCTAATAAGATATCCAAAATGGAACTAGAACATGCCAAATATGATTCTTTCGCCAAAAAGGATTTCAGGAGGAATCCCAATCCCCCAAACCAACAAAGGCAGATAAAAAATGAAGATCAGAAAATACAAACTCCCCTAAAGAACAAAACTTTTATAGGAGGGAATGATCTCCAAGATTTCAGAGATTTAGAGGATGATGTCACGAACCTGGGTGATGACTGTACACAACCTTATCTGACTAGAGAGGATTATGAAAATTCTCTAAACACTCAACGATCGTCTATTGAGGGTGAAGAAAGAGATTATACTGACCTTTGTAGTTATCAAGAAGAAACCGATATGATAATGGTCGAGGTCCAACCTAGGTATAACTTGAGATCTAAGGGTAGGCCTATTTCAACTACTCAACCTAAGAAAATTCTCCCAAGAGGTCAAACTTATGATCCTACCCCAGAAGAAACCGTGTTACCTAACAACAAAGAGAAAGTAGTAAACACGCAAGAACCCGAAGTGGAAAAGGTTGAGACTAAAACACAGGAAACCGAAGAAGCTAATACAAATACACCTTTAACCAAGATCATGAGTACTAAGGAAGTCCAGACAAATAAGTTGGAAAAGAAGTATTCGAAAGTCCCAACTAGAGAAACAAACAAGGTGAGCAGAGTTTTCAGTTTCGAAAACGAGATAAATAAAATTAAGATACCAATTCCTCTGGTAGAGTTAGCGAAAAACCCAGTTTATCGAAAGCAGATTACCAAAGTGATAGGTGTTTTAGAGGTAGAAAGCCAATATGACGTTTTGAACCTGGAAGATGATAAGCCCAACATCACTTTTGGTCCACATTTTGAAGGATCCAAAGACACTGTTGCTCCCTTTTATATCACCTTAAACGTGTACGATCAACTGCTACATAATTTCATGCTAGACTCCGGAGCCTCACATAACGTGATGCCTAAAATTATTATGGACAGATTGGGTCTCCAAATCACCAGACCTTACATAGATCTTTACTCATTTGATTCGAGAAAAGTTAAGTGTATGGGAATGATAAAGGATTTAGTAGTCACCCTGGCACAGGTCCCAGTTAAGAGCATCTTGATGGATGTGGTCATTGCTGATATTCCCCCCAAGTACGGCTTACTGTTGTCTAGGTCATGGGGAGCCAAGCTGGGGGTCCTCTTCAACTGGATATGACATACACCACTATTTCTATGTTTGGTGGGAAATTTACTCGGTTGTACAGGGAGACAAGGTTAGCATATACAGTAAGCGACCCTCAAAATCCAAACAATTTCCCTATTTACATTGCAGATCAAGATTTATGAAATTGTATCTTATCTTTTGATGACGGTTTAGATGGTTGCACAGAGGAAAATGATATAGAGCATGAAGAGTCAGGTTACATGATCGAGGATATGTGTAGCATCGGTATCTGGAAAATGTTTTTTGATGGTGCCTTGTCTTGCGAAGGGGCTAGTGCAGGAGTGCTTTTTGTGGCACCTGAAGAAAGGTTCGTTGTCCCTTTTTGTTACAGACTACAATGGGATATAGATTATACTAACAATGTATGTGAATACGAAGCCTTGGTCTTAGGATTAGAGGCTGTCAGGAGGCTAAAAATAAAAAACCTAGAGGTATATGGAGATGCGGAGTTGATAGTCAAACAAATAAATCAGCAATACCAAGCCAAGCATCCCAGATTAAGATCATACAGAAATTGTGCCTGGGATCTGATGGAAAACTTTTTCTCGTCTGTAAATGTCCACTTCATCCCACGCACAGAAAACTTACAGGATGATGCATTAGCTAAAGCAACTTCAACTTTCACTCCTCCTATAAATTTTAAATTGAAGTATCACATAGAGATAAGACACAGACCATCTATACCAGATAATATCCAACACTTGGAGGTTTTTGAGGATGATGAACAAATTAAGAAGTTTCTTGAAGCAGTAGGTGAATTTTCCGAAACTCACGCGGATCAAGAAAATCAGAATGACCATATATGGATCATGCAAGAAGGGGAGGACCCTCAAGCTTTCCAAGACAAAATCGCAAATCATTGCATGCTGGTCCTAAAAAATAACCAGATTCTGAAAGGGCTAACCCCTCTGGAAAGACTGTTTGATCAAAACGACATACCTGTAAAATCCACCTTACAACCCCAACCAGAATAGGTTGAGGACTGTGACATAGGAACCAAAGAAGATTCCAGGATGGTCAAAATATCTAAACTCCTCCCCCCTGAAATAAAAGGCAAGTATAAGGACCTACTCAGACAATTTAAAGACGTTTTCGCCTAGTCTTACGATGAGTTAAGAACCTACGACACTACCGTGATCGATCACAAGATACCTCTAAAGCCTGGGGTCAAACCCTTTAGACAAAAGCTTAGGTAGATCAACCCCATTTTATTGCTTGTGGTCGAGAGAGAAGTGAAGAATCTTTTAGAGGCGAAAATTATAGTACCTCTGAGATATTCCGACTAGGTGGCAAACCTTGCCCCGGTCAGAAAAAAGAGTGGGGAAATTAGACTGTGCATGGATTTCAGAAATCTAAATAAGTCCTCTCTTAAAGACAACTATCCGCCGCCTAAAATGGATCACGTGCTAGAAAAGGTAGTTGGGGCGAACAAAATGTCTATGATTGACGGTTTCTCTGGATATAATCAAATTGCCATGAATGAACGAGATAAAGAAAAAATAGCTTTTACTGCCCCTTGGGGTACGTTCATGTATGATAAAATTCCTTTCGGTTTGATGAATGCAGGAGCCACGTTCCAATGTGCTATGGACATTTCTTTCATCGGAGAGAGGGATAAGTTCGTAGTCATCTATCTCGATGATTTAACGGTTTTCTCCAAATCTGATGAAGAGCATTTGGTACATCTTAAACAAACATTCCAAAAATGCTGCAGGTTTGGTCTGTCCTTGAACCCCAAGAAATCACACTTCACCATGCAAGAAGGTAAACTTTTGGGTCATATTGTATCTAAGGATGGAATTAAGATTGATCCTAAGAGGGTTGAAGCGATAGACACTATAAACATTCCTAGAAATGTAAAATAAATTCAATCTTTCTTAGGATTTTTTTTTTTTTACGAAGATTTGTCCCAAATTTTGCTGAAATTGTAAAATTGATCACAGATATGCTGAAAAAGAACACCGAAGTAAAGTGGACAACAGAGGCCAAAGCGTCGTTTTCACACATTAAGAAATTCAGTCGAGGCACCTGTATTGGCAAGCCCCGATTATCTAAAAGAATTTCTTATTTTCTCGTTTGCCTCCGAACACACGATTGTTGCGGTGCTCCTCCAAAAAAACGAAGAGGGTTTCAAACAACCGATCGCCTTTTTTAGCAAGAGCATTAGAGACGCAGAACTTAAATATGATATAATAGAAAAACAAGCGTACACCATGGTAAAAGCACTGAAGGCATTTAGAACATATGTATTACACTCCAACATAATCGCGTATGTACCTACGAGTTCTGTGAAAGATATTTTGGTACAACCAGACAACGATGGGAAAAGAGGACGATGGCTTGCCAAGATTCAAGAATTTGACCTGGAAATAAAATCTACTAAACTGATAAAGGGACAAGGCCTGACCAAACTTTTGGCTGAATCAAATCTCAGAGATCTGGATATTAACTGCCTGCAGGAATGTGAGGAAGACATGAACATAAACGAGCTTGATGAACGAAAAAATGAAATTAAGATCGAGGAGAATTTTGTATCATCAGAATGGTACATAAACATAGTATCCTACCCACAGACTCTAAAATGCCCGAGTGAACTATCGCCATCAAAAGCCAAGACTTTAAAGCTTCATGCGGTTAAGTATTGTATTGCCGAAAATCAACTATATTGGAAAGACCCACTCAGATTCTTGTTAACCTGCTTAGTCGAATCAGAAACAGAAAGGGTTATAAGTGAATTTCACGAAGAAGTGTGTGGAGGACATCACGCTTGGAGGGCCACAGGTTACAAAATTCTGAGGGCTGGGTATTACTGGCCAAAACTTTTCTTAGATGTTAACGCCAAGGTCCGAGCCTGTAAACCTTGTCAGCTATTTGCAGGCAAACAAAAACTCCCAGCGCTACCTTTAGTTCCATTCAAAACCGAAGCCCCTTTTCAACAATGGGGGCTAGATTTTATAGGAGAGATTAATCCACATTCTAGCGCCCAACACAAGTGGATATTAACTGCCACAGACTACTTTATTAAATGGGTGGAAGCTATTCCAACCAAAAGGGAAATTGACTTGGTGGTAATAGATTTCTTAGAAGACAATATCTTGTCAAGATTTGGCTGGCCCCGAAAGATAGTCACAGATAATGCCCAAGCTTTCAAATCTATGGATATGATTAGCTTCTGCCAAAATTATAATATTGTTCTTGGCCATTCTACAATGTACTACCCCCAAGGAAATGGACTGGCCGAGTCGTCTAACAAGAGCCTGATCAATATAATTAAGAAAGTGTTGGATGAAAACAAAAAGTCTTGGCATGTGAATTTAAAGTACACCTTGTGGGCGAATCTCATACGCACTAAAAGTCTATCGACATTTCCCCTTTTCAGATGGTATATGGGATAGATGCGGTGTTACCTATAAATTTAGCGCTCCTCGTGATGAAATCGTGGCAAGATCAGAAAGAAGAACCTAATCATGTCACCAGGAGGATAAACCAACTAATCGAGGTTCAACAACATAGGGTCGAAGTAGATGAAAGGTTGTAGAAGTATCAAGACGACATGAAGGAATTATTTGACCGTAGGGCAAAGGACAAAGATTTCCTCCCAGGTGATTTAGTATTAAGGTGGGATGCAAGGAGGGAAGAAACAACGAAACATGGTAAATTCGATCACCTCTGGTATGGGCCATTCAGAGTCTCGGCTCTTGAAGGAAAAAATTCTTTCCTACTAGAAAATCTAGACGGTGAAATCCTCAACGCCCATGTCAACGAGCGTTACCTAAAGCATTATATGACATAAGCAGTCGCCAAAAAAAAAATAAAAAAATAAAAAAAAGGATGTGTATATTCATATATAGATTTTTTTTTTTTACATATGTATATATATTTCATTACGCATTGCTATTTTGACTTTCTTTTCCTTTCGTAAATTTTCGACACCTTTCAAAAATCCTTGATAACCTTCATATTTTCCTTTTTACAGGATTTTAGCTGCAAACAAAACGAGCAGGAGAAGTAAACAAAAAGTCGTGTATCGGAAAATAAATTGGCTTAAATAGGTGATAAAGAAGATTTTTGATACTTTGGAAAGAAAATGAAACGATAAGATAAAGGTGAGAATTCCTAAAGTCTTATTTTGAAGGGCCCTCAAAGGAAACCAAGATAACCCCATAAGAATACGACAATATCATCTGAAATAGTAAATAAAGGAACATTTCCATGGTTAAGCGTTTACGAAAGAATAAGATGAAATGAATAAGTCACCCAAAGTAAACCACCCCCAAAAAATATTTTCAAGAGTCAGTTTTGATTTTTGACCCCTGTTTTTCAGTTCGTAGATCTCTATCTGTCACCCTTTTCTGTTTTCAGGTTTACCTTTTGAAAATCCAACAACTTTCCGGTTTCGCATACGTAGGGAGAAGGGATTACTTTTCAACCTCGAAAGATTCAAAGCAGATTGTGAAAAGTAAGTTGGTCTTCACAACTCCTCGGTCCCTTACTAAACTAAGTGACGCCTAAGTGATCCTGACTTTTCTAGGTTTTTCAACAGTTTCGGAGGATTAAGGCTTGCTCAAATTGAAAACTCCAAAAACATAATTTTTTCCCTTTCTCCCTGCGAACGAAGGTGTTGTGAAAGTTAAGGGAAGGTTGGTACCGAGTAATCAAAGTAAGTTGGCAGACCTATAATGCAAAATATTACATAGATATCATCCCTCATACAAATTGATTTCCCCCACTTCGCGCTCTAAAAAAGAAAATTATAAGACAGGTGGTGAAAGGAAATTCAGAAATGATTGCCCTCATCTCAACATTTAAATGCATAAATATATTTTAAAGTGGTGAAAGGAAATTCAGTAAAAAGGGCTAGATAACTTCACTGGGGTACTGAACAGGCTCACTGAAAGTGAAGCAATATCTGAGATATCTGTAAGGCTGTTATACATGAATATCACTCTACTCTGGTAACCAATTTTTTCAAAACCTGATCTACATCCCAAGTTCAGATAGGGATTCCTGATTAAAAACATACAATTTGTTTCTTTTGATAGCCATAAGATCTGTTGGGTCTCCTAGAACTGTTTCGATTATCTTAATGCAGACCTGAATTCAGTAATGAGAAGGAGAAAGTCATGAAAGGGACTACAACTAAGTTTAAAAAGTATCTGAGTTTTGAAAAGCTTTTCAAAAGTAAAAAAACGAAGTCCCTTTCCCCTTCGGTATCCTGTTCTAAGGAACATCTTCGCTGGATTAAATCCATTGACTCCATTTACCCAATATCGGCACATGGTCTACTGTTCTTCCTGTCTTGCAGGAAAACGAGATTCCTAGCTGGAGCCTATGTTGGAGCCGGCTTTGTTTTTTAGCCTTTTTTAATTTTTATATCTTAATGCTTGAAATCGAAAGCTGGTTTTGGTTTTTTCCTTTATTTTCCCCAAAATCTCAGAAGTCTCATCACGCAAGAAATGACGGTTGTCATACTCTTAAGGCATGATTTATTTTCTTTTAATCATTTAAACGAGTCTCTCCTTTTTACCTTGGGATGTCGCATGTCGAAAGTTATAGATCACATAGTTTACAAGTCCCAAGGGGTGAAACGACGAAATAGTTAAAAAAGAAAAAGTTTACCCAGATCACTATCGAGAGTAAAGATACTCTAAATCATGGTTAAGCATCATCGAGATTTTGTGTCTCGGCGTTTTCTAGCTCCAAAAGTCTTACCGTCATAATCCCGACAGCCGAAACTGCGAGATTCTTATTTTAGTAACCCAGGTTAATGTTAAAGGTAAAAAGCTTAACCGCGGTTAAGCTCTATCGGGAATTCACAACTCGACATGTTTTCCCTCAAAAGATATACTTTCTAAGCCCCAAGTCGTGAAGTTGTGATGTAAATAGAAATGAAATTAATTAAACATTTAATCCGATTTTATCTTCCATTTTAATTAGATCATATCATCGTGATCTCATGATTTCGCAACTCGGCATACGAGCCTCCCAGAAGCTATACCTTCGAAGCCCCGAGTCGCGAAGTCGCGATATAAATAAAAACGTGATTAATTAAACGCCTAATCATGGTTACGTTTTTTATTAACCAAAGCTAATTATCACAACCTCAGGTTTTAGAGGTTTAAAGGATTAAAGTGAAAGCTACCGATGAGGCGAATGCTGAAAGATTAATTAACATTTAAAAAGGCCTGATTAATTAAGCTAAGCCAACATTGCCAATGTTTTAATACAAAAATTAATATGCACAGTCTACGAGGCAATTTTAAACTTTCCTTGCGCCAACTTGCATTACGAACTGTCAAAATCTATGGACATTAATTGGAAATGAGGCGAATCGACAAGTAAAGATTTGGTTTTTTATTACTAAATTTATATTTAATAACGATTTGACCGTTCTGTTCCTAAGTACGACCTAGTTTTAAATGGAAAAAGGCATGGATCTTTTATTTGTTGTCACGAATTTCATTTCTATTCTACGCAGAGAAAAACTTTCTCGAGCGAACTAATTTCTGTATGTATACATATTGTTATCGCAGGAGAGCTAAAGTAGAATTCCCTGCCATGGACCTGCAAAAGGCGTCTAAAGCCACTATTGAGGTTTCAGGACAAGGTTCATACAACTTTTCTGATACTTCACCTCAAAGTGTTGACTCTATCAGGACCTGGTCGTATATTTCTGAGGTTCTATAGTATGAATTGGTAGATGTTTCAGATGATTCCAGTGACAATGAAAAAGATGACCTGATCACCAAATATAAGATTGTCGTCCAGACTCAAATGCATAAATTAGTGGCTAGGCCACGTCTGCTCCCTTACTACGATATGGTCCGATGGGCATTAGACCATGTAGATATACCAACCAGAACCATCGTCAACGAGCAGAGAGTCACTATTGGAACTTTCAGACACGAACAATTGCAGGTTATGTACAAGTTGCCCACCATGTCAGACTTAGTATACAATGCATAATTCTTGGAAAATTTTAAACATAAGGAATGTGTGCAATACGACAAGAGTATGTCCAGTTTAATCAAAGACTGGGTTTCACACCCTGCGAAGTTCAGGGTGGACAGTAATGGTATATATTCAATATCTTCTCTGGAACCATAGTTTAAATATGTAGCTATGATGACCTGTAGATTATATGGGAGAGAGGACACCACACATTTTTTCCTTCAGTGGGTGCCTCTAATCCATTCAGTTGCAAAGGATGTTCCTTCGACTAGGCTAAACTATTGTCTGATAGTTTGACGAGTCGAGTTACAGAGTATCGAGAGCAGAAGGAGAGCGGAAAGATCACTTCATTCTTTATGTCCACGTATATCATGGACGCCATGTGTTTTCTGACGCCTTTTCCCTTAATGAGTTGGAGCTGGACTCCATCAGAAGCTGAACCCATCCACATCTACCATTCAAAGATGTGGGAAGACAAAGCTTCAGATTTTGTATATGAAATCTTTAACTGGGTAATGGTACTGTTGCATGTCACTATCTTCGGCCATCCACCACCCAGGATCTCAGACGTTATCGTGGTAAATATGAGCAGTATAACCGATTGGTACGTGGAAGAAAAATTTTCATATCTCAGGGTTTTTGGCGCTTCTGTTCCTCTGACTGCCTTACCACTATTCATACCCGACAGGTTGGCTTGTCATGAGATTGCCAGGCAAACCCTAATCGGTGGTGTAAGAAAAGAAATTAAGGGATATTCTAAGAAGGTATGGCCACCTTTTCCTATTCATTTAAATTCCTATTCTTTGTTAGATTTCGGGCATGATAAGACTGAGGCAACAACCCTGGAAGACCTAAAATTGGTTCATGTCGAATTCAAGAAGCACGATCCACATAGGGTCGTAAGTAACCACTTAGCCAATTGCGGGCTTAAAAGGTTTGAGCACGAAAATTCACCCTCGGATGACATTTTTCGAGGCACAAGATCTTATGCTGAGGTTTTGGCTCGGATACAAGCCCTGGCACCTGAAGAAAGTTCCGATGTTTTAAAATTCCAAGAACATCGGCGGAGTTGTCTTCCCCCAGTATTGCAGGGTGAGAATCCAATAACAACAGAGGTACAACAAAAATAAGCCGTAGGCTCAAAAGATTCAACACCCAGACAAGAAGAACACCAGGACAGGGAAGAGCAAACTAGGAGCCCGAAACCAGAAATGAAAACTCCCGATCCACCAAAAAAGTAGACTCCAGTTGCCACTCCAGACCAATCAACTAAGAAAATCAGAGATCCCATCACCTCCATTACTCCTTTACAGTCAACTCAAGGGAACATAGACGCAGGGTGGATTTTCAATGAAGAATTGAGACCTATAAGGATGGAAGAGCTCCCTCCAAATGAGTTCTTTTTTGATAAAAAGAGAAAAGCTGTGGTAAAAAGAGAATTCTATCAAGAAGCATGATCAATGGCCAAGAAATTTAAGGTGTTGACCGACAGGAAAGATATGAATAAAGAAGAGTTTGCGACAAAAATAGCCGGGACATTAGGGGCGTTTGCTAGGGAAAACCAATTTTTAGTCGAGGTTTTGAAAAATCAGTTGAAGCGAAAAAATCACCTCATCAAAACCTTAGAAGCTAAGCTATCCACAACAGAGGAAGCTGCCAAGGACCAGATGAACACAGGAATAGAACAAGCAAGAGTGGCCTATAAAAAGGAAATCGAGCTGCTTAAAGCTAAGCTCGAACAAGCAGAGCTAGTAGCTCAGACCAGTCAAATACAGGTAGGCAAACAAAGAGACTAGATGGGGTAGCTACAAGTTAGATTAGAGTTCACTGAAAGCCAAGTTATAAATATCGGGATATTCCAGTCCCAGGCTATGGAGATTCGGAGCAGAGTTTCTGCAGCCCAACGAAGTTTACTTGCCAAGGTAGAGACGATTCGAGGCAACTGCCTGCTTGTTGATCGAGTACTGGAAAACTTATCTTTCAGACAGAGAGAAGCTGGAGAAGCTCAGGTCGCATTTCAAGAGGCTGTAATAGCTACAACAAATAGGGAATCGGCAAATAGTTCCGAGTTTTCCATTTCAGAACAGACCCGAGGTAATATTTTGTTGAAATAATGGGAACGCAACATATCAGAAGGAAAATTGCAAGCCAAGAGGATAAGGAAATCCTAGGAAGAGGCCTTCGGTTCTATAGATGGAGATTTGTTAGACATTGATAGTGAGAGAAATTTTGAGACACTGAACCAAATGAATATAGAAAAATTCTCGCTTGATATAAATGAGAAAGAAGAAAGAGATTCGGCCAAAATCTCACAAGTAACTCTGGCAGACATAGTTCAAATAGATAAATGGATTATTAAACCAAGTGTGCGATTATGCACTATCGACACCCTAGACCGACAGATGGAAGAAAGGTTACCACAATTAGTCAGAGATTGTTATATTTTTTAGGCCAATTGTCAAGCAAAACCTTCTAGGTTGATATCTCGACTGGTGGAAAAATGTGTCACTTTTACTGAGCATGCAAAGTGGCAGGCTTCTGGTGCCAAATAAAGATAGAGATAAAGAAATGAAACGATTGATCTCCTTCTTGTTGTAACTGAAAATCCTGGAATGATTGAGATTCCATCATACGTAAATATGTATAAATATACAATAGAAGGAAGGAACAATGGCTGGACCTTTTTGGGTCGATTTGTAATAGAGATTTTTCTCCCTCGAGAGTTAATACAAAGCAAATCCAAAGATTCTCGATTCTGTCACGACTGTGTTATGAGTTTGTTTCCTGGTATTTCATATTTTATTTCATTTCATATATATATATCTGATGAATGCTTCGCTATAACTTAGTACAACATCTACTATAGTGAATAAATTTTAGTTTTCTATATTGTTTACCATTTTTCCTCTGTATTGGCTAGCAGCAAGTATAAGACCAGTGAGCATTTTAGATTTCTATACATATTTTATGCTTCATCAGGTTGTTTCGTTACCTTTTTCTTCTTCTGTTTATAAGTGAGATTCTCCTTTGATAGGAGCCTTACATGATAGACAACTTAATGTTTTCTCACACCTCATACATATTTGTTAAAATATAACTCAGTTGTGGGAAAGGGCCTTCGGTTTGCACCCTATTTTCACTACTGGAGCTATAAAATCTCCTTTATACGACTGAAATCGAGAAAACATCTAAAAAAGTATTGAGATTTTATTATCATTCTGTTTCTCCATGACTGTCCCTGTGACAAGACAACCTAATATCCAACCCGGACTATCAGATCAAACACATATTGCCTTTAATCTTTTTGATACTATTATTAAAACAACCACTACCCAGGTGGAACTGGAACATTTGTGGGCAACTATTGAAAGAGACATAAACATCCAGGAACAGTTGGAAGCTAGACAACAACCTAGAAATCGACCCTAGCTTCCCTTGCCGAAGGTTGACATTTATTCCTTCTCTACCCCTTACTCACTTTCGGATGCCTAGACACTGTACTTCTAAGCCTTAAGTACATACTCTGGAACAACAACATGCATGTATCTTCTTTCTTTTAGCAATTAATGGTTAAGCTTGACGAATGCGTTAACACACTGTTATGAATCTGTTTATACTCTGCTGGAATTAAACTATGAAATATATATATATGCAACTTCAAGGGATAAGTAGTTTACCTTACATCTCACGGTACCTGGATTTAATCAAGAAACCCCTATCCCCTACTCTGTCCTAGGCTATAAACACTTGAGTCTTACAGTCACCCATTGAAAGCTATCTCGAGTGAGACTGCGCAATACCTTCTGGGTGCTGTGTTGCCTTCTGGATTACCAGGAGGGCCGATAGTTTTAGAGCCTTTGTTGGAACCATGAATGACATGAACCCTAGGTCAATAACTCAAACAACCCAAGAAGGGAAATAGTTAACCAACAAATGGTTTTGTTGCCGTGTTAAGAGGAACAAGAGATGACTGAGTAGATGAGATAGAATGAATAAGAACCGAAGGAGCGGAACATAAGAGTAATGAGCCATTATAAGGGAATGTTGAGACCTTGGAACCCCATGAGAGAAGAAATTGAGGGCTGGTTGAGAACTAAAGAGCTAGAGTTTTCACAGAAAGACAATAGAAACCCTAGGATCACACCACGTAAATACCTGGATAAATACGTATTTACGGATTTACACGAAGTCTTTTTATGTGATTTTTTGCATCTACTACAGGAATGGATGTTAAGGTTAAAGGATAACCATGTGATGAACTGGATTCAACAGCTAGATTGGACTCCAGTACAGATTCAACAGCTGCAGCAGGCGTACACCAAATTCACCTGCGCAGTCAACTTTTGGATTGACAGTGTTGTGGCAGACTTTATTACAAAATTTGCGGTAGACACAGTAAAGTCATACAACACAGCCAAGAAAGAGTTCCTACAAGGACCCAGAGGAAGGTACATTCGATCACTGTATACTTCTATCAATATATTGCTATATAACAAAGGTGTAATGACAATGGAATCAGACAACTAGACTTCCCTGCGTGCATGGGGGAAGGGGGGAAGCACTGATAGAGAGAGGAGGAATGGAAGGAGTGAAGGATAAAGAGAAGAAAGAGGAGGAACCCTTGGACCTGATCTTGATGGATGACGACTAGCTAAGGTGGATCTTGGTGTCATCAGGAGCGACGTGTAGCGGATCACCCTACCAATATAAGGTGAATACCAAGAAGAGAGCCATAGCCGAGAGGGAGGGCTTGGAAAGCGATGAGGAAGAGGTAGAGGATCTCCTGGCTGTGGAGAATATTGAGGAAATCCCGCGCTCCATGTATGAGAGGAAAACAATAGGCCCAAGAACAGGAGGAGAAGGTAGCCACCCCTTTCATATTAATGTTAGTGTGGAACCCATAAACCCATGTGCGACCAATACACCAAAGAGAACAACACCATTTAGACAACCAAAGTTCGAAGGAAGTCCAATAGCAGGAAGTACATCTACACAAGGAGAAACAACTGGAGGAGCCAGTTCAGGCAATCTCAGTCAAGTATCTACACCGCGCGGAGGAGGGAGTAGATCAGTATTTGGAATGGCAGGACATAATCCTACTATCAGATTACCAGAGTTTCGAGGAGAAGAAGAAGAAGACCCTGAGAAGCATATGTTCATTTGCGCAAAGATCTGGGAAGCAAAGCATATCACTGATGAAGATACTAAACTCGCGCAGCTAGCGATCACGCTAAGAGACCGAGCACTAGACTGGTACATGAGTCTAGACACGAATAATGTTCCCAGAATGATAAGGACACTGGACAACATTAAGAAACTATTGATAAATGAGTTCCAGAAGCCGACATCAGAGGATCAATACATGAATGAGATGATTGAAATAAGACAGAAACCAAGAGAATCGGTATGGGAGATTGATCAAAGATTCAAGTGATTAAAAGGAAAGTTAAAATACCTTATGACCAATATGCAACATCGACACCTGTTTGTCAACTCACTACTCCCACACTGAAAATATCCATTACGACAACAAAAGTTTTATATGCAGGTAGAGGCTTTGTAGACAACCTTGCAATTGGAAGAGAATCAATACCAACAGTCAGACCTGACTATCGAAGAACTGAAGGAGGATCTGAAGAACTTAACATTTTAGTTGAACTAGAATAAGAACAAGGACAAACGAGAAGCTGTTTGGTGTACTACCTGTAGGATGAAAGGACACCATAAGAATGAATGCCCAACATTCGCATAATATATGGTGACAGGGATGCCAAACCCACTACCACAAGGAGGATTATGGTGCGAAATATGCAAGAAATCAGGTCACGACCCTTACCACTGCATGATGATGCATAAATACCAAACAATCCCAAAGAACTCATATTGCACCTTTTACAAGTCAGTCGGCCATGACGACAAAGATTGCAGAACTATGGAGCTGATGCAGTAAAGAACATCAGACACATACATGGTAAGGTCAGAAATCAGTACCACAGTTCACTCAAGCCCCAACCCCATACAACACCACGCAACAACAATATAATATTGCGCCGCAGTCGTACAATAACGTGCAACCACAATACAACTTGGCACAGCCCCAGTACAATACCATGCAGTATAATTAGGGACCACAGTGCAACATGCTAAGAGGTGATCGGGCAACTTATAGAGGAGTAGGACGAGCCAGAGGAGGTTTCGAACATAGTAGAGTACTAGTCACATGTCACAATTGCCAGCAACTAGGACATTATGCATGGGAGTGCCCACTTCCACCAGCCACTTGTATGTATTGTCGTGCATCGGACCACGATACAGAGGGATGTCCGACATTACTTGTAAAGATACAGGAAAAAAGGAATCAAAATAACCAAAATGTTCAATGGATTTCAGTCGAAGTAAGGGATGATGGACGAAACATCAACATAGTCACTCGAGGAGGAACAAAAACATGAGATGACGCAGTTCGACAGGAACCAGCATAGGACTAATGGGTAAAGAAGAACACTGACCCCAAGAAGCAGTTCAACGCGCATAAGGAGAAGGCGATCTTTACATAAGCCTGACAAGAATTCCAGAAGGAGAACATTGCGCCGACTGCACAGCAGAGCAAGGAAGCTCTAGAATATGAAATGCCACCATCACTATACCATACCAACAGAACATAACCCAAGGAACAAGTAAGTACTATCAAATACTTTTTGTAGTCATGCATCAAAATGTTAAGTGATTCTTCATCTGTCAAAATATTGTAAAACATCCTAGAAAAATGTAGCAGCGAGATGAAACAGAAGCCATAATTGAAAACTGTCAACCACCTACATATAAGAAGAAGAACAAGTAGGGAATTTAGACTAAATGCTAACATTGGGGATTTCAATATGGGAGATGTTATACTAGATCTAGGATCTGAAGTGAATGTACTACCAAAAGATACATGGAAATGCATGGGAGAACCTACACTGGGATACTCAACTATTCAATTAAAGCTAGCAAATCAACATAGAGTCCTACCAATAGGTAGAATGAAAGGAGTGATGGTATATCTGGATGGTGTGCACACTAAGGCAGACTTTGAAGTCATTGAAATAGTAGACGACACAACACCTTACCCGACGCTACTTGGTCTGGATTGGGCGTTTGACAACTAGGCTATAATTAACTTAAAAACCAAAAAAATGACATTTGAGTCGGAGGACTATAGGGTGATAGCCCCACTCGACCCATAATAAAGAGAGAGGTTCGTAGAACCCACTTGTCTGGATTTATAAGAGATCGGCCAGTTGTACAGAACAACTGCGTGCGATGCAGACTATATAAACCCAACTACAGACGGGGTACTCAGTTGGCGGAGCATTACTTCATGTAAAACAGACTCAAACACCAGGTTAGAAAACTGGCAGCAAATACTACACGAAGTATCCACGAGAAGGTGTGCCAAAATAGACAGCGTAATAAGGTGGATTGGCATAGAAATCAGAGAACCACCCAATTTTCATGGGCTAAATGATTTGGAAACTTTCTTGACACAATATGAAGATGAAGTATTAGAAAAACAGAGACTGCTAGCACTGGATTTAGAACTAAAGGCTACACCTGCAAGATGGTGGGGTGCATACAAAGAGACTATCACAGATTGGTACCAATGTAAGCGATTACTACACATAAGGTTCCGTGCAGAACAAACAGGTAATAAACAATAGAAATATCATGGACTAGGCACACTAGCAGAACACTTGGAGGCATGTAAATAGTAAAATGTTGTGGAAAATGATGCCACCGGAGGAATGGTCCCACCACTTCATTCATACTTTAGAGGGCATACCAACGAATTAGTATACACACTAGGAAATGCGTAAAGAAACCAAGACATGGGCGACACTCCAACATAAATTTACAGTCACTTTCTCACTCAAGCATGAGAAACCCAACATAGACGCGGCCCTGAAACGGATCAGAGACGTCATATTCATTGAAGAACTAGAAGTGGAAGCTATCACAGAGGTACAACAATGAAATAAGCATACAATCAAGAATCTACTGTCATGCTACCATGTACAGGAGGAAGCACTGGATGAAGATGATCTGCACGATATTCAGATCGAAGAATTCGAAGGTGAGAGAGATGTGGAAGGACCACCCTTAGAGTCAGAGGTCATCTCTATGCCAATCAAGATAAAGAAGGTTAACATAGGGACTGCCAAGCAACCCAAAATGGTCAGCATTGGAGATTACTGGGATGAACAGACACTAGAAAGCATCACAAAATTCTTGCACGAATACAACAACCTTTTTCCCACAACCTTTACAGAGATGAAAGGCATAGCTAGAGAATTAGGTGAAACGAAGACACCACTCAAACCTGATGCGAGCCCCATTAAACAATAACCATATAGATTGAACCCCATATATAAACATAAATTTAAAGATGAGATCGACAGGATGCTCGAGGCCAACATCATCGAACCAGTTGAAGAATCAAAATGGATAAGCCTGATGGTAGTACAGGACAAGAAATAGGGAAGAGGGATCAAGATATGCATCGAATTGTGGAAGTTGAGCGATGCATGCCTACATGACCCATTCCCCACACCGTTTACAGAGGAAGTACTCGAGAATGTAGGAGGCCACGAAGCCTACTCATTCACCAATGGATTCTTAGGATATCATCAGATTAAGATAACACAGGAGGATAGACACAAGACCACATTCGCGACAGAATGGGGATCTTATCAGTATATAGTCATGCCATTCGGACTGAAGAATGCACTTGCGATATTTTTTAGAGTGGTCATCGCAGCATTTAAGGAATTCATCCATCAATTCCTCAAAGTATACCTGGATGATTGGACAGTGTATAGATTACTAAAAAACCATGTGGAATTTTTATGACTGATGTTAGAACGATGCAGACAGTGCCAGATATCACTAAATATCAATAAATGCATATTTGGAAGACCATTTGGGATACTATCGGGACACATAGTATGCAAACAGGGTTTTCTAGTGGATCCGACCAAAATCGCAGTCATTGTTAACCTACCAGCACCAAAAACAGTTCGCCAACTAAGAGCAATGCTAGGACATACAAGATATTACAGGAAATTCATCAAAGGCTATGCACAAATTACAACGCCAATGAAAAAACTGTTAAGGAAGGATATAAAGTATCAATGGAATGACGAGTGCCAAAACGATCTGGATACCTTGAAGGAAAAGATGGTCACCACACCAATATTGGTATTTCCAGATTGGGAGAAGACATTCCATGTACATGTAGATGCATCAACGATAGAAATTGGAGCTATCTTAGCTCAACTAGGAGCAAGAGACTTGGATCACGCGATAGCGTTCGCAAGAAGAAAATTATCAGACTCATAACATAATTATAACACGACAGAAAGAGAAGGCCTAGCTATGGTTTATGCACTACAGAAATACATACATTACCTATTGGGAAAACACTTTAATATGTTTACAGATCACTCAACCCTTAAATACCTAGTCAACAAGCCAGTGTTGGGGGGGATAATTTGTCGATGGTTATTTCTATTTCAAGAATTCGACTTTTAGGTAATAGTTAAACCAAGAAAATTGAATGCAGGACCTGACCACTTATCGAGGGTCACAAATGGAGAGGAACCAATGAATATAGAAGATAACTTTCCATATACACAACTATTCTTAGTACAGATTGCCGATGATTACTTCACAGAGATCATCCAGTACTTGAGCACAGGTAATGCGCCACAAGAATATCCCACTGCGCAGAAGAACAACTTGGTAGTTCGTGCAACCGAATATCAATTGATCACAGGACATCTATACAATATGGGTGCATATATCATCTTACAAAGATACATACTAGACCATGAACGACCAAGAATTTAAGCAGAATCCCACGAAGGAATAGCAGAAGGGAATTATGCAGGAAAAGCTACCACGCAGAAGGTACTACCTGCAGGATTATGGTGGCCAACAATCCACAGAGACTCGAAAGAGTACTGTCAGTAATGTGATGTCTTTCAAAGGGTAGGCAAACCCAACAGAAGGGACGAGATGCCACTACGACCGCAAGTGACACTTCAGGCATTCAACAAATGGGAAATAGAATTTGTGGGACCCACTAACCCACCAACCAAAAGAACGGGGGCGAGATAGATTATCACCACGATGAAATACCTAACAAGATGGGTGGAAGACTCACTAGTAAAATATTTCAGCGCAGAGACAACTGCACACTTTCTGTTTGAACAGGTAATTACTAGATTTGGGTGCCCAAGAATTTTGATGAGCGACCAAGGAACACACTTCATAAACAACACCATCCGAGCGATGCTCGAAGAGTTTGAATTTCATCACCAAAAAATCACACCGTATCATCCACAGGAAAATGGCACGGTAGAAGCCTTCAACAAAATTATAGAGAATTCCTTGACAAAGGTATGTAACGTCAACAGGGACAATTGGGACCTCAAGGTACCAACAGTGTTATGAGTGTATAGAACCACATGCAAAAAGTTGACAGGCCACACACCATTCAAACTAGTCTATGGTCAAAGAAGTAGTGCCGTTAGAATTTTTAATACCTAATCTACGTGTAGCATCTATTGTTAGTCTCCAATTTTGACTATATTTTTGCCCACATCATGTCAGATATACCCCCATTTTCATATCTAGTATCATTTCCTTCTGGCCTTACCATGACACATTTGACATCCTTTTACCCTAAATGGAGCTATTCAAGGTATTCCTATGATTCAAGTTATTTTTAATGTATTTTGATATTTTAAACTAATATTGATACTAACATGACATGAGTTAGGTACTTATTCCCTTGAAACAGACTTATCAGTACCTGGTACCGTCTCACACTTAGTGGAGATGTCAAAGACTTGCACAACATGGCCAGATTGGATTGACAGTCCGATTCATATGATTGATTGAGTCATAACTCAATGTGATGACTCAGAGCGAAATTGTAGAACTGTTTTATTATGATGCTTTATGATCCACGCTTCTTGACACTGCGTGTCATGAAGCTGTGAAATTAGTTTTAACTGACTATGAGTCATTTTCGGATCTAAGATTCGCTTAGATTAATGCAACTATGTTCAAGACTGTTTTGGAGAGGATCTATATAAACTCAGATCGCTCTCAAGAAACGTTGGTTATGATATGTTATGTGATGCGATTTTTGATAATACAATTTGCTATGCGTTATGTTATTCTCTGTTAAATGATTTGAGTTTGTTTATGAATTATGGAGCATGAGTTATAAAACAGTTATGCATGGAATAATCTGAGTAGCTCTGGTTTCGTTTTAGGGCGATTGCACCTCTTGGTTGGGCCCACCAACAGGTTCAATTCGTTGTCTCTTTTTCCATAGTATAGTTAGTTTATTTTAGTTCTAGAATTTGCGTGTGAGTTAGTTTTTCATTTGAAGTTACTCTACTAAATTATGGCTTAGTTATTTTCTGTTAGTTCGTTCTCAGCTTGATATTATCTTGTAGATAGTTGAATGTTGGAATGAGTTATTTACCATTATAGAATTTGAGGAATGAACCAAGTGCTTAATCTAGATTTGCTCTATTTTCTAGTTTTCAGTTTGAGCATGATTTAAAGATAATTTGAGTTTAGACTTACTCTGATTTGTTAAGGATAGTTAGCTTGTGGTCTGATTAAAGGAAGCTTCCAGTACTTGTAGGGTAAAATAGGACATTTTTTAGTTTCACCTTTGTTAGATTTGGAATTGCTTGATACTTAGATTAAATAAGAGGTTTTTAAAATGTTCTCTCTTTTATGGTTCAGATAGATATGTTGATGATTAGATGTTTAAGATAATGGTAAATAGTCTTGGGTGATTTCTTTAGATAAGGAATGGAAATACCTTTGCTTAACTCAGAACTGTTTTCATCTGATTAATTAGACAAGATATGATTAATTTTAAGATAATCATTAGGATTCAGTTTCTAAGAGTAAGTTTGTGCTTTCTTCTCAGAATAACCTTTAGGTAGGAATTAGAATCTTGCCAGCACATATAGTATAGCAGCTCTAAGTTCACTTAACCTGGTTTGACAATTTAGTGTTTTCAGGTAATTAAAATCTTTAATACAACAGCCTGACATTTTTGGCGCCGTTGCCAGGGAGCTGTTTAGGAGGTAAGTTAGATAATTGTTTTGGTTATTTTCTTAAAATGTATTTGGTTTGGTGTGGTATGTTAGAAGGTTGACGAAAGAGGAGATGTGAAACGAAGGGTGAGAACCGACACATATGTTATCACAGGTTCCTCTGAAACTCAATCTTAGTTTTTCTTTTATCTATTATGTTTTCATGAGAAATAGAGATCATAGAGGTAGATTTAGGGGAAACTCAAAATGAAAAAAAGAAGAAACCTCCACCCACAAAGAAATAGAAACTGAGACTGGAACTCTGGATGAGGAAACCATAGAACAAAACATAGAACCAAGAAACACCACATACCAACAAATTCAAATTCCTGGTGATCCAAACTCGATTGACACAGTTAATCCAGAAGAAGTGCAAGCTATTTTCAGGAACCCTAACACTATAGTTTCACAAATAACAACTGCAACTGTTCAATCAAAGGTAATAGGATCCTCAAAAGAACCAATAGGAGATAGTAATTTTGTCAAAAAGAATCCAGAAAGGTGGGATTTCACACCCTCACCAAAGAAAGATCAGATTGCATATACAATTTTTGGTAATCCTTTTAACATGGCAGAAAGAGGGAGAGAATTGGATAGAAGAGAACAAATTCATGTTGAAAATGAAGAAGAAGAACAAGTAGAGACTGAGCTAAGGCCATAA
>SNQJ01S0037069.1:113244-175668 GCA_010110895.2 Picea sitchensis | reverse complement strand
CCTAAAGCCGACATAAATAAAATAACATTACTAATCTAATATGCCCCAATTAAGGGGTAATGAGCCAATATTAGGGCTTAACATTGACTTTTTGATGGCTTAAGGTTTCTTTGATGACGTCAATCAAGGAACTCTAAGAAAGTGTGGGTGTGGAGGGATATTTCACATGTTACTTTTGCATTAGTTTTCTTTAAAATGTGGAGACAAATTGAGAACAACTAATAGAGTAGAGATTTTTTCTTTGCAGTTATTAATGAAGACAATTGTAGACAAAAGAATCAGTAAGTTACAAGTGTTGTTGGGTGACTCTAAATTACTTATACATTAGGCAAATAACAAGTGTCAAACCACAAATCTAACCCTGGTTCTTATTATGAATAGAGTTCTTGAAGTAAAGAATCTCTTTGATTTTATCTCCTTTACTCATATTTTCATGGAATTCAATACAAAAGCAAACTCTCTATCAAAGGTTGCTCTCTTCTTACAAGAAGGCACTTTGGTGGGAATACAGAGGAGCAGATCTCTTATCTAATTTTCTCATTTCTATTTTTTTACTTAATATAGATAGTGATCTTTGCAGAAAAGGTTGTGATGGGGTAAGGCCATAGAGTCTTATTGGGATCATTATGTAATAATGATCAAATTTATGACAGGCCACTTAAAAAGGTCATGATCTATGTTTGGAGCTTAAAAAGGTCATGATCTATGTTTGGAACTTAAAAAGGTCATGATCTATGTTTGGAACATTGTAATAGGTAGAAGAATTGATAAGACAATTTTTTTTTTATTTTTAAATTTGAAGTCATGAGGCTTGGACAATGCATATTTTGATTTCTCCTTAAAAATATTAAATATAATGTTTTTTTTTTCTTTAAAACAAAAAAGAGTCATGTTGATGTAAAAAATAGTCTTTTTGTATGTTTTCATCTTTTTTGTGGACTTGATATTACCTTGACTTTGCAATAAAATATGGAAAGATTTTTTTTATTTTGTTTACTTTTATGATAAATTCCTCTTTATTTGATCAATAAAACACTCTGTCAAAACATATGTGCTACTAGTTAGAATTCAAAAGAATTAGGAAACAAGCATATGGAATTATTGTGATTTACATATAAACTAGGTCATCTAGTTTGCAATCACAAAATCATCCTTATTGTTCCACCCATTTAATAATTTAGTTCTAACAAATAGGACTTGCAAACATGATTCAAATCCAACTTATTATATTTTGGCATCAATGATAATGATAAGATAATAATGTGTCAACAACAATTTGGCATATATTTTGACTATAAAAACAAGCAAATGATGAGCATTCATCTCATATTTTCGGAAAATCAATGCAATTGAAATGACAATAACCATATACCATTTTATTGGATACTTTGGCTAGTCATACCCATCTTAAAACCCTATTCTCACAATAATAAACTACAAGATATGTGACATCATTTACACTCATTTCCCATACAATTAATATGCATTTAACGAACAAGCTACAACCAAGCATTTCCCAATATTTACTCAAGACAAAATAATCACAATTGCAAAATTAGTGAAGAAGTGATATTCTAAAATGAAAAATACTTGGGATTCATCAATGGACAATGCCCTTAATATTTTTGGGTGGAGGATACATGTAAGTTCTATATAATAAGAAATTTGTTTTCTCATTGGAACTTGCAATGTATCTAAGGAAATCATTTCCTAGAGAGTTAGCATCATATGCTTAAACCAAATAGAATTTATCAACCAAAATCACAATGCTAGCAATGAATCCTTAAACACAAATTCAACAAAATTTAAATAAGAAGTCAAGCTAGTGTGCAATCATTCTTAACAGCCTTTAACATCTCCAGACTACATCAAGGAAACAAATCCACATCGTTATTTAGTAACCAAACAATGAGAAAGAATTAAATGGAGTTGTTATTGGTTGAGACATTTCAACAAACACTTGTCATTCATATTTAGAAAATTAAAATGCAAGATCTATTTAACCACCCAAATGACAATTCGATTTGAAATGGGATTGTTGGCCATTATTGGGCATCCTTAAGGATGTTAACAGAGTTGGAAAAACATTATTATCATTGCTAGAGAACCGACGCAATCAAGAACAAAGATTGTTGGCATGGGAAATGCCCTCTCTATTTTTCCATTTAATTTCGAAGGAATGGTCTAGTTACTATGATTTTTTTATGAATAAAATCGACTTATGAAAGAAACACCACTTAGAAATTATGCCACTGGAGTTGTAATTTTACCCCCATAAAATTTGATTTGTCAAAGGGAAATTTCACTCAACATATATATACCCACAAGTGCTACATTTTTACCACCAATAAAATCAATTCATGAAAGGAAATTTTGTTGAGAGTATATGCCCACAAGAGTTGAATACCCAATAACAAAATAATGCAAACAATGATCTTTTTGGTTGAGACCTTTTTACAAACACTTGGCATCAACCAAAACAATTCATGAAAAAATCTATTCAACCAACATTTCAATAGCATTATTATTCACGCAAATTGCCAATCAACTTATAGTGAGGTTGCTCGCAATTTATGGGCATTTTTAAGCATGAAAACAGTCTAGTTTCAAGTTCTTAACATTTTTTAGCATGCCCAACATTCTAGTTTAAATTTTTGGGTATTTTATAAACATGCCCAACTATCTAGTTTAATTTATGAGTGCTTTTAAGTATGCCCAACAATATATTTTAATTTCTAGACGTTTAAACCATGCCCAACGGTCTGGTTTTAATTACTAATCATTTTCTAAACACAAGAAATTTCCACTCAGATCTTTGAGTCATTATTAGAAATTTTTGAAACAAATCTCTTTGATATCTATGCAAGAAAAGGAGCATTCTTCATCATCAAACACATTCAACCACTCAAACATAATTCATTATCCATATAAGTAACAAATCTTTCCTCACCATCAAATAGAATTTACCACTCAAATCATTTGGTTATGCATGTAACTAAGAGACTTATCTTATCATCAAAGCAATTTTGATTAAGAGATCACAATAATGAGAAAATATTGTAGCATATAGGGTCCATTTCTAGTTCTCAAATTTGTAGCCCACTAGCATAATTTGGACTGCACAAAATTAATTTCCTGGAACATAATTAAAATTATTGCATATATTTCAATGATACCACAATATATGGATTAGTCACAACATGATTGGCACATTCAGAAAACATTTCGCATGCATGTGTTAACATAAATAAACAAAACCAACAATTTATTTTGTACAACAAATTTATCAACAAGTAAAATTTTCACAATTCCTACAAAAATTTCAAGAACACTTATAAAGTATATTGGACCAGATTTCCAACTCCGACATTTGAAAGTATGCTCTAGGTCCAAATTCCTTGTCATTGCCAACTCTCATTATTCAAATAGGTTTTCTCCCAACCATACTTAAGGAAAAAAAAATTCCGTCGGACCCCCAAGCTATGTGCCGCATAACCAGTTCTCGGTGCATAATATATGATTAATGGATTTTACCATCTAGCTTCCTTCTAGATCCCAACTACCATTCCAATTAAGTTATCCATGCAAACAAAATTTCTACAACATTTATGTATTATCCAGGCTCCCCCCCCAAACCATGGATTTTCCCCATCTATTCATAGACCTAGTGAACTAGCCACCTCACTCCCTTCATTCAAAATAAGATATTTTTTATTTTATTTTATTCCATATTATTCATCGCCCTCCCTTTAAGGTGTCAATGCCCCTTTTTTCTTAATTATGTATTTTTCCTTTAATAAATAATTCATCTTTTAATAAATTATTAATATATTCAAGAACCCCCTCAAAGTGGCTACTTGAGATATTAACTAATTCATCCCGAAGATCCCTTTGACTTATGTGGCTTAGATCAGAGTATGAAAGGTATATATGTTGGGGAGTATGGATTTATGCCCCTATTGTGTGCACCCTAATCATAACAATCCACATGTTCTGCAAATAGAGACTCCATTCCTTAGTTGAGACTCCATGCATCCATTAAGGATTCACTAGTTATGGCCCACACCCATATGTTGGCAAGTTGGCAAGGTTTTTCCATGTATCCTGCACATGAAATAATCACACACATATCACATAGATCGATATCATGTAAGCATTATAATAATTAATTGCTTAATATTACCAATTACCCTCCATGGATATTTATTATTTGACTCTCACCCTCGAGTTCTCCCAAACAATCATATTGTAATGTCCCTTTCCAAATAGGAGTTCCAGAGAGGAGGCTTAATGGTATAAAATGCCCCATTAGACTATAGCCAAGGCCAGAAAAGGGGTAAACAAGGTTACTAGAGGTCACTCCAGTCACGAGTGTTATATTCAAAAAGTGACATTGAGCTAAAAAGGGTTAAAAGCGTGTTTAAGTCATTATGAGCTAAAAATAGAAGTCAACAGTGAATTAGGGTTTCAACAGTGATTTAGGGTTTTGGAAGTCAACAGTGAATTAGGGTTTCAATAGTGATTTAGGGTTTTGGAAATCTATAAAGGAAGGGTCAGCGACCTAATTCATCATTATGCAGATTATGACTTGTCATTGAGGAGAAGAGGTGCATATCAGAAGAGTTAGTTCAGTGTATTCCAGGAGGAAGACACTAGTTGGTTGATTTCGGTGCTGAGAGACACACCCTATTCATCAGGAAGATCATTCAGGTCTTCCATCATTCTTCAACAACAGTTACACAATGTTTAGCAGCAAGGGCGCAACTTCTGAGAGGGTTTTTAGTCGACTTATCCCATTCAAGGAGAATTTCGAGATTTCCCTCCGACCCATTTGAGAGGAGGGAAAGGCACATATTTTTCCTGGTTCCTAATCAGATTCCAATGGATGAATCAACTGGGACACATTTTCCAGACTTGGACGTCCTACACTTTTAGCGGGCACATTTGGGGTTCCAGAGTGAGAATTATACCAGATTCAGGGAAACCCTTCTGACCCATTTCCCAGTAGACCAAGTCGGTCGTTTTGAGACATATCTCATCCGATTCTGACGATGGAATCACTAGGACACATTTTTCCAGAAGAAGAGGGGCGCATTCCCCCAGGGGTATCCATTCGGGGTCCAGAATCATCAACAGAGGAGTCTGACAGATACCAGTACTGAGGACTAGAACAGGGTGCATCATTTGGGACAGTTTCCATTCCATTCTGAGAAGTATAGCTCCCAGGGCGAACTTTTCAGACTTTCAGTAGTTACCATCAGAGCTGCCATAGTCCCAGCGCATCCATTGATTATGCAGTGCTCTGATATTCCAGGTATTATCTTTTAGTTGCTTATTTGTATTACTGCTAAGATCCTTTGTCTTTTGATATAGTCGAGTGTTATGAGTTTATTTAGCTGCATTCAGCCATTTTGTAATCCACAGAGATATCATAATGCAAAATTTGCAGTCCTTTGTCACGTTTACTATTTGTATGATCATTTCTATGTTGTAAACCATTGATCCTACACACACATTAGCAACGTTCCTAGACTAGCCAAGTCAGGAACATTACAGTGGTATCAGAGCTTTAGTCCTGCCAACCTATGACTAAAGACAATGAGTGCAGCAGAAGACCCAGAGGGTCATGAACACGTAGGTGACAAATATGTCACTTACAACAGGCATAAGGAAAGAAGGCATAGGCCTGAATTTCCCCCTTTTCCTCCTAGCTCAAAGGAAGAGGAAGAGGCACACATAGAAGTAGAGAGAAGGACAGAGCGTGAGACTGAGCTCGAGGCAGAGAGGATGCTAGGAGACAGATATGAGCGACCAGAGGGCAGTGGTAAGGCCCCTGTAGATCTTGAGACAACTTTCATGCAGGTTATCAATGATATATTAGCTAGTCAATGGACCATGTCTCATTCCTTGGCACAGGTGGTTGATAGATTGGCTAGAGTGGGCACCCCAGACACACAAGTCCCGCATGTAGCACATAGGAACTCAGGAGCAGGCAGTAGACCTCAGTCACCCTCTCGCACATACACCTCTACGAGTAGGATTCCCAGACCCTTGTTTCCTAGTTTCTAGAGGGCACCCCCGGTAGCCGCACCGCCACCGATAACACAAAGGCCACCCACTCATGTAGAGGACATTGCAGAGTATAGGAGGGAGTATGCAACATTGGGTCGTGACTTCCACCAGGACATGACCCTAGTCGAGTACTGTGGACTCAAACTCAGGAACCGTCCCATAGAGCTACAGAGGGGAGGACCGCAACAGCAACAGGGGCATAACATGGATTTCATCCGAAAAGTTGGTAAACTCACCATACCTTCTTTCAATGGATCGCCCAAATGCACTACCAGAGCTTGGGTACAAAAGCTAGACACATACTACAAGCTCAACCATATGACCAAGACACAGACCATCAATTTCGTGACCTTACACTTGGAGGGTGAGGCACACAAGTGGTGGTATCGTGGATTGGTGACAATGGGTCACAGTCGCATCACTTCCTGTAGGGAGTTCACAGAGAGGCTCATGGACAAGTTTGACAGGAGGGATCCCGAGATCCACCTCAGGGATCTAGCCCAGTTGAGACAAACTGGCACAATAGAGGTGTTCATCACAGAGTTTCAGTGGGTAGCCGTGGCAGTGACAGATATATTAGATCCCGGGCTAATCATGTTATTCACAGAGGGACTCACTGAGCCTTTGAGAGGATGGGTGAAGGCATACAAGCCTCCCACCTTGCAGGATTCCATCCTTCGCACTCGAGATTTGGAAAACTTAGTGCCAAAGACTAAAACCTTGTCCAAACCCTTCGTACCTCAGAAGGATCGAGACAAGAAACCATTCCAGAGAGAATGGAAGGGTAAGGAGAAGTTGGATGATGAGACTAGGCAAGAGCTTATGAGGAAGAAGCTTTGCTTCAACTGCAGAGACCCTTGGGTCCCAGGCCACCGGTGCATGGGCAAGGGAGAGATTCATTATATTGAGGTGGCAACAGATAGTGTGGACAGTGAGGAGGAGGAGCAAGATAGTGGATCCACTAGCTTAGAGGAGGAGTCAGCACAGGTGGAGGAGCAACCTCCCCGTAGGCCACCGACACTAACATGAGCCCATCCTCCAGTAGTCCCACAATCGCCTGAGCAGGCTAATAAGAGGAAACCAACAAAGGGAGAAGTCATAGCGACCCTTTCTGGTGTTCCCAAGTATGATACCCTCCGGATTAGAGGGACTATTAGAAACAAGCAATCACCCTGATAGATGGTGGGGCCACCCACAACTTCATCGACGCTTCACTAGTATCGAGATGGGCACTTCAAATAGAGGAGTTTGAGGGGTTTGACGTTGCAGTAGCAGATGGCCACACAATGGAGTGTCTAGACAAAGTTCCAGACTTAGAGGTAAAGTTAGGCAACTATACAGTGAGAGATACATTTTATGTGGTTGACCTATCTGACACAGATGTGGTGTTGGGAGTCTAGTGGATGATTACCTTGGGGAAATTCACCACCAATTACCAAACCTTGGAGATGGGATTCAGAGACCATGACGGGAAGAACGTTGTTCTAAGAGGTATGTTGACATGAGCACCCAGGACAGTTTCAACCAAGAGGATGTAGAGGATATTCAAACATGGGGAAGTAACATATGTCGTTGAGTATTTGATCACTACGCAGAAGGATTCATAGGGTCGACAATAGTATCATACAAAGATCAAGAATTTTTTGGGACGACATCAATAGGTTTTTGAGTCAATTCCACCAGGGAGACCACCTGACAGGGTATTTGAGCACACCATTGAGTTGGAAGAGGGGGCCAAATCGATGATCACCCCCCCCTATCGTCATCTTAGGAGGTTCAAGGATGAGATAGAGAAGGAAATCAAGGAATTACTAGTGATGGGACACATCAGACCGAGCAACAACCCATTCGCTTCTTCAGTTTTCCTAGTTCTGAAGAAGGATGTCACCATGAGGATGTGCATTGATTACCGATTCTTGAACAAGAAAACCATCAAGAACCGATATCCTATCCCACGCATTGACGAGTTGTTGGATGAACTGCATGGGGAAGTTTTCTTTTCAAAGATTGATCTACGCTCTGGGTATCACCAGATCAATATCCGAGAGCAGGACATAGAGAAGATGACATTTCGATGTCACTTTGGACATTTTGAGTTCCTAGTTATGCCATTTGGGCTAACCAATGAACCTTCCACGTTCCATTCTTGCATTAACCACATATTCAGGGATCAGTTGAGGAAATTAGTCTTGTTTTTCTTCGACGACATCTTGGTATACAACAAGACATGGCAGGAGCATATGAGGCACTTGGATGAGGTATTGAGCATCATGAAGGCATAATCATTATATGCCAAAGAGTCCAAGTGTGAGTTCGGTATGACTGAGCTACTTTACTTAGGCCATATCATCAGTGCACAAGGGGTACAGGTGCACTAGGAAAAGATCAGGGCCATTCTGGACTGGCCAACACCCAGGAACGTAACATAATTGAGGAGTTTCTTTGGGCCGTGCAACTATTATAGACGGTTTTTCCGAGGTTTTTCTCAGCTTGGAGCACCACTGACGGATCTTACCAAGCATGGGGATTTCATTTGGACCGAGGAATCATGGAAAGCCTTTGATCACATGAAGGAAGTGATGAGCACTTGTCCAGTATTGGCATTACCAGACTTCACCTTGCCATTTGTACTAGAGTGTGACACATCCGGCGAGGGTATCGGGGTAGTTTTGATGCAGGGAGGAAACCCCATTGTATTCGAGAGCAGGAAACTCAGTTAGCCTGAGAGGTTGTACTCCATTTATGACAAGGAGATGTTGGCAATCATGCATGCCTTGACCAAATTCAGACAATATTTAGTGGGCAGCAAATTCATGGTCAAGACTGATCACAATAGCTTGAAGTATTTCCTTGAGCAGAAGGACCTCAGTGAGCACCAATAGAAATGGGTGACGAAGGTACAGGTATTCAAATTTGACATAGAGTATGTCAAGGGGAAGAAGAACATTGTGGCTGATGCACTATCGAGGAGACCTGCGACCTATTCTTTGATAGAGATTTTAGCAGATTGGAAATCCCACTTATTAGTAGAATATTCCAAGAACAAGTTCGCTTGTGAGGTGATGAATGGATATATATAGGATGACAGGTATAGGGTCATTGACAATGTCGTATTCTACAAGGATAGAGTCTACTTGGTGCCAAATTCGGGGCTCAAGAAGAAGATCCTCACAACAGTTCATGATTCACCACTAGCAGGCCATCAAGGGTTCTTCAAAACCTACAGACAGATTAGGGAGAGGTTCTCATGGAAGGGCCTCAAACAAGATGTTATGGGACACGTCAATGAGTGTGTGACTTGCCAACAAAACAAGTCAGAGCATGCTCTTCCAACAGGGCTACTTCAGCCACTCCCCATTCCAGAGCAGATATGGGAGAGTATATTGATAGACTTCATCACAGGCCTACCCAAGGTCCAAGGTAAGGACTGTATCTATGGAGTGGTCGACAGATTGACCAAGTTTGCTCACTTCTATGCCATACCAACAGAGTACAAAGCAGTTTAGGTAGCCGAGTTATTCTTCAGGGAGGTCTTCAGACTTCATGGGTTGTCGAGGAACATCGTCAGTGACAGGGACAGTCGGTTCATGGGGACGTTCTGGAGAGAGTTATTTCAGTTGGTGGGGACAAAGATGACACCCAACACCAGCTATCGCCCTCAGACAGATGGGGAGACCGAGACAACAGAGAACATGGGTTAAGTGGCTACATCTAGGAGAGAATTACTACAACACCACTTTCCACATGTCCATTGGTATGACACCCTTACGAGCATTACACGGATATGATGCCCCCACTTTGGTAGACTTGGTTTTCCGGGAGAGCAGATCTCCGAAGGCCAAGGATTGGATCATAGAGAGTCAGGAGATTCTCAAGTTGCTGAAAGAGAACCTGTAGATGGCACAGAACCGACAGAAGATGAGTGCGGACAAGCACATGATAGAGCACAACTTTGAGGTTGGGGATTTTGTTTTCTTGAGACTCCAACCTTATAGATAGTCATCTCTGAAGAAGAGTGGGGTCGAGAAGCTAAAGCCCAGATTTTATGTCCCTTACAGGATCATGCGTCAAGTAAGCGAGATTGCTTATGAGTTAGAGCTTCCAGAGGGGAGAAAGATTCATAACGTGTTCCACGTATCTTGCCTCAAAAAGGTAGTGGGACAATTCATTAGCACATCAGAGGAGCTTCCCCCATTGGATGAGGAGGGACAGTTGGAGTTGGTTCCAGAGAAGGTGTTGGAGTTCTAGGAGCAGAAACTGAGGAGTAGGGTCATCAGAGAGTGTTTGATCAGATGGAGAGGGTTTTCAGTAGAGGACGCTACTTGGGAGAGAGAGCAGGTGTTGCAACACCCTAGACTAGTATTGGTTGAGGACAAGCAATTTCAGGAAGGGAGGAATGTAATGTCCCTTTCCAAATAGGAGTTCCAGAGAGGAGGCTTAATGGTCTAAATGTAATGTCCCCCACCACTTAGAGAAGTGATGAGGATACTCAATGGCTTGGGCACCCCCACTAGGTCATAGTCTCACACTGAGGGGGGGAAAGTCAAGAAGTTAAAAGTTATATTTTTAAGTTGACTTAAGAGAAAGGAAAAGGATTAAGGAGTAAAAGATAACTCAACGGAAGAATAGAAGATGAACCACGGGAGTTAACCTATCAGCGAGAATTAGAATGAGAAGTATAAGTAAGAGGCTGTGGTTCACCTATTATTCATTTTGGTTTGGATTAGCATTTGCTATTGCTCTTGAGCATTCGGTTTGGGGGTTTTTGCTTTGTACAGAGCCTTGGCGAGCAACTTCGGTGGTGAAATATCCATCACCTTGTTCCTACCAACTTGAGGTCACCGGGGGATGAAATAATCCTCCACACCATTCTAGTCTGGATCTCCATCTAGCACTTGAGAGATAGCGAGGCCGATGCTTGTTCTTGTAATTGTTTCCGACAAGAGCCATCATCTAGAGGGAGGTTGATCCAGCTTATCCTGAGGGCTGGGGGCCATTCAGACACTTGGGTTTTGTTTTGCAGGGGTAGTACCATCAGTTTGAGGGATTTTACGGAGGGTTATCATCATTCTACATTTGTCTACAGTTAGGACGTCTTGGAGCCATAGGGGCGTCCTGTGATTCAGAACAAAACTTCGAGATCTAGGGAGATCTGCTTGGAATCTGAGTCAGAAACTTCTCCCACAGTATTCTCATAGCCCGATCTATATTTCTGGAGAGGTTTGGAGCATTTGGAGGCCACCTCCTTCATGGTGGTATTTAAACTTGATCATCAGTCAGGGCCACACCATTCGAGGGGAGAATTCAGATCTCTGAGGGTTTGAGTGGATTTAGGAATTTGGACATATGGGTTGTCATGCGGTTAGATCTATCATTTAGCCTATTTATGGGATGATTGGACACTTTTGGTATGAGGGCAGAATTATTGAAGACTTGGCATTCTAGCAGGGCGTGGTACTTTCCATCTTGGAGGTTGAGCATTAGATGCGACTCGGATCACATGTATTGGTCTTCATTTCTTATCCGACCTTTGGAGGCTTATTTTTTGTATTGTCGGAGAATTTTGTAGCAGCTCATATCTATTGCTTGTATGAGCATCTAAGGTTTAAGAGCCCGGATCAACCATCTATTATTGATCTTACATTGCTCATAATAAAAGGTGAGATCTTTGCTTGTGCTACATCTTGAATATATTGCTTGATCTCCAGTGTTGATAGATCTTGTATGCACTTAATAACTCAATAAATTAGTAGTAGTTAGTGATTCCAAGAAAGAATTTGGCAGGATCGTCCTGATGTTATCGAGCCTCGATCCTCAAACACAGTATTGGAAGTCGGTGCATGCAATTACATAGGAATTGTTTATGCCGTTGAAGGAAGAAATAGCGGTGAAATAGAGGCATAAATGGAAAGGTTAGGAGACTACCATGAGCCTCAAGGCTTAGCTCTCTTAGTAGTCGGTTGGTAAGTTCCAACAAAACATGGTAGCACAAAAAGCACATGGTCCAAACTAGCAGTTGGATGAGTATCGAGAATAACTGAGGAAGGGGACAAGCCGAGAAATCTAAAGGCCTTGAAGAAATTTGATGAGAATATACAGAAAATGAGCGAGAACCAAACTAGGATAAGCTGACCCACGTGCAAGTAACCCATGAGGGAAAATATCTGATATGTATGGGAATGGAGGGTTGGAGGTCCGGTGGAACCCATGAAGTCAGATATAACCTAGAGAACTCACCAGTATCTGAAGGAAGTCTTGGAGGTAGCACGTTCCATGGGAAGATGGGTAGAGTAGGACCAATCACTTAGGGCATATGTGCGGTGTTCCGCAGATGAATCTAAGGCCAACACTTTCGGTACTTGAGCAACCCAGACCATACATACCCACATTCCGCGGATGAGCAAGGGGAAGCATGAGCAGGTTGGATATTTTGTGGAACAATTAGCCAAGAGTACGAGGGAATACTACAACTTGGATATGAAAGTTCAAAGAAAAAATGTCCCTAGACCAGTATTGTCCTTCAGGTTTAGAAACTATCCTAGGACGAACCACGGGGGCATCTTTGAGTTTGAGCAAAGGTCGAGAAGATAGAGATTCCATACTTTGATGAATGCAGCTAAGATGGCAGGCACAAGCATGGGTCGCGAAGCTGGAGAATGCTTACGCGGCAACCCCATGAGGAGAGAGATGGAGGCCATCAAGTTTGCCACTATGTACTTGGATGCTTAGGAGCCCTGGCCCAATTGGTACCATGGGCTCACCACACTTGGATACAACCAGATTGTATCCTATACAAGGAAATTCACTCGGAGGCTCATTGATAGATTTGATCCTAGGAGATCTGAGTTACATTTCGAGGAGCTCACCCAACTCAAGAAAAAAAGTATGGCTAAGGCATACATTGAATAATTTCATAGGTTGCCCGTGATGGTGCAAGATATATCACAAACCAGACTCACGATGCTCTTCACTAAAAGTTAGTGGAACCCTTGAAGGTTTGTGTTAAGGCCTTCAAGCCTACTATCCTATAGGAAGTCGTTTGGAAGACGAGGGATCTGGTTCTAGCTGCTAAACCAAAATTCTTACCCGGACCACCTCTTAACAATGGTGCGGAAGAGATCAAAAGGCCTCAGCAAACCTTGAGGGGAGGGGCTGACCCTAAGGAGGTTATGACAGGAGCCATTGAGAATAGATGACAACACCCGATGAGAAGGAAGCAACTGCATGCAAGGAGCCATGAGATCCCTCACACAAGTGCATGGACAAGGGCGGTACATTACATTGAGGTCACTTCCGGATGTGAAGAAGAGGATGAGTATGGTCCGGATACAAACATGGAAAAATTTTGAAGCGTTAGAGAACTAGTAGAAGAGGAGGTTCGAGCTAGAAGATAATGCCCGGTGGAGAGAAATTTCACGTTTGCATCTATCAGTGGGGTACCAAGTTCAACACCTTCAGGATAAGAGGAGTCTTGCAAGGGCCAGTGTCAGTTTTGATTGATGGAGGAAATTCCCACAATTTCATTGATTCTGCATTGCGAAGGAGGCACATACCTACAGTAGAGAGTTTGAAGGATTCAAAGTGGAGGTAGCGGTGGTAGTACTATGCCCTGGATACATAGCAGGTGTGAAACTCACCTTGGGAAGGCATGGAGTTAGTTCAAGATGTGTATGTGATGGATCTTCGATACCAACATCATCCTAGGGGTCTGCGATTGGCTCAACTTGCTGGGACCCATCACCACAAATTACAAGACCATGGAAATGTCCTTTGTGGAGGAAGGAGACGAAAGGTTGTGCTCGAGAGGCATGAGAGGTAACTTTGCCAGAGTGGTCACGACCAAGGGATGGAAGCCATCTTGAGAAGGGGAGAAAGAGATTGTATCTGTATTGAATGTAAGGTCTCAACGGGTGGATGAGAAGGGAAAGGAGTGCATTACACCGAGGAGATCAAAGAGATCCTTGACAAGCACCGAGGAAAGTGTTTGGGCCGATTCCTCGAGGTGTGCCACCGGGGCAGGGGGTTTGAGTGCATCATTGAGCTAGAAGTAGGGGCTAGAAGCCTGGTATCACCACACCCTATAGGCATCCTGAGAAGTATAAAGATGAGATAGAAGGCCATCAAGGAGCTTCTAGACATGGGACACATCGGACCGAGTTCAAGCCCATTTGCTTCGTTGGTAGTCTTGGTGAAGAAGAAGGATGGAATAATGAGAATGTGCACATTGACTTCAGGGCTTTGAATAAAAATACGATCAAAAATAGGTAACCCATACCCATGATTGATGAGTTACTGGATGTTTGCATGGAGCCTATATTTCACAAAAAAATGATCTTATTTCGGGCTACCATCAAATCGAATGAGGGAGAGGGACATCTCAAAAGCAACGCACGGGAATGTCACTAAGGCCATTCACGAGGAGTTTTTGGTGATGCCCTTTGGGTTAACCAATGCCTCAAGCATATTCAGTCTTGCATGAACCATGTGTTTCCTCAGCTGTTTGTTGAACAGCTGAGGAAACACTTTTTTGGTATTCTTTGATGACTTGCTCATTTTCAAGGCTAAAGACACAGGAGGAACACCGCCGACATGTGGACCAAATCTTGTCAATCATGGAAGAATAGTCACTATATGCCAAGGAATCCAAGTGTGAGTTTGGAATGACATAAAGTGCTTTACTTGGGACACATCATAGGGACAAAGAGATGCAGGTACACGAGGAGAAAATAACAACCATTAGAGAATGGCCTACTCCAAAAAACACTCACCGAGGCCCGGCCAGATTCACAGGCCTATGCACATACTAGGAAATTTGTCAAAGGGTTTTCTCAATAGTGTGCACCCTTGACTGACCTGAAAAAAAAGGAGTCCTTCAAATGGAATGATGATGCCCATGTCACGATGGAGAAAATGAAAGGGTCATGAGCACCTGCCCAGTTCTGGCTCTTTTTGATTTGACATACCCTTCACTTTAGGTGTGATGCCTCGGGGAAGGTATAGGGGAGCCGTGTTGATGAAATTAAAGCACCCACTTACAAGCGGAAACTTAGGGTCTGAACTGCTTTACAACTACGACAAAGAAATCTGGCTATCGTACACTAATAGGTCGAGGGCAATATTTGGTAGGTGCAGGTTTGTAGTCAAATCAGACCATATGATCTTAAATATCTATTATTGGCGAAGGATTTGAATGAAAGACAACAAAAATGGGTAAGCAAAATACAAGCCTATGACTTTGACATTGAATTCATCAAAGAGAATAACAATGCAGTGGTCGATGCATTATCTAGAAGACCATCCATTTTTGCCATGTCCGTTATGTCAGTTCAATTTGGAAGGAACACTTGATAGTGGAGTATGCAAAGGATCAGTTCGTTTTTTCAATTGTTGGATGGGCAAATACGGGATGACAACTTTAGGGTCATAAATGGCCTCATCTATTACAAAGGTCGAGTCTTTTTAGTTCCTGGATCGGCTCCTGGCTAAGATCACATGCATGTCATAACTCACCCGGAGCGGGGCATGGCGGGGCATCGATAAGGCGATATAGGCGGTGAGAGAGGTTTGCATGGAAAGGCCTCAAAGGAGAAGATGTGATGAAGCATGTCAAAGATGCACTGCATGCCAAGAAAACAAGGATGAGTACACACACCCAAATTTGTTGCAACTACCTATTCCGAACTGCAAGTGGGAAAGTATTATATATCCATGGATTTCATCAAGGTTTGCCTAAAGCCACCCGAGGGGAAGATTGCATTTTTTCATAAGGTGGTAGGCGAGGTTGATGAAGTTTGCACACTTTTCCCATAGCCACAGACTTCAACGCAACACAAGTGGCCGAATTATTCTTTGAGTGTTGAGACTACCACGGCCACAAAACCATCATGAGTGGCGAGGACAAAAGATTCATGAGTACATTTTGGCGGGAGTTGTTCAGATTAGTGGGTACGACAGTGACTCCTAGTACTATCTATCACCCTCAAAGCGCCAACATGTAATCCATTGGCATGTCACCCTTTTGAGCTTTATATAGCTATGATCCTTTATCATTTAATGGAAGTGCATTTGGTGTGGCCGAGGGCCCGATGAGTGCAATTGGATACAACAGAGTTAAGACATTCTCTGGGAGCTGAAGGATCACTTACAGAGATCACAGAACCAGCAAAAGGTCCATGTAGACAAGCACATAGTTGATCATTACCTTTGGGGTTGGCGATTTAGTCTATTTGAGGTTGCAACCATCTGAAGGAAGGCCGAGGCCTCCATTAAGAGAAGTGGAGTGGAGAAGCTGCAACCACGTTTCTTTGGACCTTACAGTGTAAAGAGGATAGGGCAATGGCATGGTAGACTTCCGCAGGTAGCAAAATTCTGGCGTCTTCCATGTCTCATACCTTAAGAAAGCCCTTGGTCAGCAAGTCGTACTATTGAGGCATTACCTCCCATGGATGAGGAGGGACAACTTGTTTGATTCCAGAGGAGGTGTTAGAAGTTAGAGAGAAGAGGCTCCAAAACTAAAGCATCAAAGTGTCGGTCGGGTGGAGCGATTTACCCATTGAGGGATGCCACTTGGGAGGCGAGAACGCGTGGCTAAGCAGTTGGAATTGCTTGAGGACAGAAATTTCAGAAGGGAGAGCTGTAATGTCCCCCACCTCTTAGAATTTGATGAGGGAGACTCAATGGCCTAGGCACCCCCACTGGGTCATAGTCTCCTGCTGAGGGGAAAGTAGAGAAGTTAAAAGTTATATTTTAAGTTGACAGAAAGGAAAAGGATTAGGAGTAAAAATATAACTCCAACTGAGAAGAATAGAAGATTAACCACGGGAGTTAACCTAACTCAGCAATTAGAGGAAAAGTATAAGTAAGAGGTGGGGTTACTATTACTCATTTGGTTTTGGATTAGCATTTTATATTGCTCTTGAGCATTCAGTTTGGGATTTTGCTGTACAAACCCTTGTGAACCTTCAGTGGTGAAATCCACTCACCTTGTTCGCCCGGCTTTGGTCGGATGGAAGACTCCTCCGCACCATTCTAGTCTCAACCCATCTCCATCTAAGCTTGAGAGATAGCGGGCCATGCTTGTTCTTGTGTTTCTTTCCCGGCAAAGAGGCGCACCATCATCTAGAGGGAGGTTGATCCAGCTTATCCTGAAAGGGGCGCAGGGCCATTCAAGCCAGTTAGGTTTTGTTTGCGGGAAGGACCATCCCGATTTGGTGGATTTTTGGAGGGTTATGTCATTCTACATTTGTCTGCAGTTAGGGCGTCTTGGAACCATAGGGGGCGTCACAGCCAGTTGATTCAAGAAAACTCAGATCTAGGGAGATCGCTTGAGATCTGAGTCAGAAACTTCTCCCACAGTATTCTCATATCCCGATCTATATACTTGGAGAGTTTCACGTCATTTGGAGAGCCTCCTTCATTAGGGCCGAATTTTCTAGGGTTTTAGTCATCTAGTTGGGTGCACCATTTAGTGGAGGAATTTAGATCTATAGGGTTTGAGAGTGGATTTAGGAATTTGGACCCATCACAGGTTTGTCCCTTGTAGTTACTCGATCTATCATTTGGCCTATTTCTTGGGATGATTGGACACTTTTGGTATGAGGGAAGAATTATTGAGGGGGCTTCAATTCTAGAGGGGCGTGGCACTTTTCCGACGGAGGTTGAGCATTAGTGTTTCGAATCACAGCGATTCGAGTCTTCATTGTATATCGACTAACTGGGCTTATTTTGTATTATCGGGGAGCATTTTGTAGCAACTCATATCTATTACTTATGCGATCATCTAGGGTTTAGGCCAGATCGATACATCTATTATTGATCTTACATTGCTCATAATAAAAGATCATCTATTGTATTGATCTTACATTGCTCATAATAAAAAGGTCAGATCTTTGCTTGTGCTTCTACATCTTGAATATATTGTGATCTCCAGGTGTTGATGAATCTTGTATGCACTTAATAACTCAATAAATTAGTAGTAGTTAGTAATTCCAAGAAAGAATTTGGCTTGGGATCATTACACTAAACCACCCCGTTAGACTATAGTTAGGGCCAGAAAATGGGTAAATAGGGTTACTAGAGGTCACTCCAGTCACAGGTGTTATATTCAGAAAGTGACATTGAGCTAAAAAGGGTTAAAAGCACTTTTAAGTCATTATGAGCTAAACATAAAAGTCAACAATGAATTAGGGTTTCAACAGTTATTTAGGGTTTTGGAAAGCTATAAAGGAAGGGTCAGTGACCTAAGTCATCATTATGAAGATTATGGCTTGTCATTGAGGAGAAGAGGCGCATCTCAGGAGAGATAGTTCAATGGATTCTAGGAGGAAGACACCAATTGGCTGATTTTGGTGTTGAGAGACACACCTTAGTCATCGGGAATATCATTTAGGTCTTCCATCATTCTTCAACAGTAGTTACACAGTGTTCAGTAGAAAGGGCGCAGTCATCCAGAGTGAGGGCGCAACTTCTGAGAGGGTTTTTAGTCAACTTATCCCATCCAGGGAGAATTCTGAGATTTCCCTCAGACCCATTTGAGAGGAGGGAAAGTCGCATATTTTTCCTAGTTCCTCATCAGATTCCGACGAAGGAATCAACTGGGATGCATTTTCCAGACTTGGATGTGCGACACTTTTGGCGGGCACATTTTGGGTTCCAGAGCAAGCATCAGACCAGATTCAGGGAAACCCTTTCGACCCATTTCCCAGTAGACCAAGGTGGTCGTTTTGAGACATATCTCGTCCGATTTCGAGGGTGGAATCACTAGGACACATTTTTCTAGAAGAAGAGAGGTGCATTCCCCCAGGGGTATCCATCTGGGGTCCAGACTCATTAGTAGAGGGGTCCGACAGATACCAGTACTGAGGACTAGAACAGAGCACATCATTTGGGATAATTTCTAAACCATTTCGAGAAGTATATCTCCCAGGGCGAACTTTCTAGACTTCTAGCAGTTACTGTCAGAGCTGCCATAGTCCCAACGCATCCATTGATTCCGCAGTGCTCCCATATTCTGGGTATTATCTTTTAGTTGCTTATTTGTATTACGGCTAAGATCGTTTGTCTGTTGATCTATTCGAGTTTTTGTGAGTTTATTCAGTCACATTCGACCATTTTGTAATCCACAGAGATATCGTAATACAAACTTTGCAGTCCTTTGTCGCGTTTATTATTTGTATGATCATTTATATGTTGTAAACCATTGATCCTACACACACATTAGCAACGTTCCTAGACTATCCAAGTCAGGAACATTACACATATACACCTGTGTCACCCTCAGGTGACCAATGTTCCGCACCACTAATGCAATCATGTCAAAATACATGCATGTAGATATGAAATATAAGAAATATGATATTAATGAAAGTCAATTGGTTTCATTAAGCTTTCTCAATATTTAATTCCACTTACATAGCCTTCATCTTCATTCAATCAACTCCACCCAAGAGTCCTATAGGTCGTATCCACCTGCCACAACTCACACTTGTTCATAGCATAAGTAGTCATTTTATGATTCAAGAATATATCTATATAATGCATGTGCTAATCAACTCAAAAATTAGGAATATCAAATACATCATGTCAATTGTGTACATTCCACATGTCACATATATAGAGAACATTCGAAAAATGGTCACTAAACTCTTCAATCAATCCTCATATTAACCTCCCAATCCTTATTAAAGAAAATTTAGACAAGTAGGGACATTACATACTTCCCCCCTTAGAGCAAAACTTGACATCACTTTTTTATGCACTTACCAAAAACTCATTCTATATAATCAGATCATGCAATAAGATCTTAACCATATATGCATCATTTTAATATTGTAAGAGCTACATCCTTGGCCCCATGCCACATCCATAATTCACATTTTTTATGAAGTGAAAACTTCTCCACGATGTCAAAACATACTAGTTATTACAAGAAGTAACAAGCATAGTCATGTCATAGGAGACAATATTGACACACAAATTGACATACCCTACTAAAATGAAGCATACAATTAACCACATGATATAAATCCTTATAATAAATATCACATTGTTAGCCTCAACTGTTACATTCTCTTCTTGTTACTTCACTAAGTATCAATATATATCTTCCCTCTACAACAATTATGAATTGACTAAGGCACACATAGATTATAAATTAGATTGAAGTGCCCCTACTACCAAGACCATCTAACTCATGTAAAGAAAAATTGTCATAACCACAATACCAAGTCATGCACAAGAGAGCTCACTCAAGTTTTTATTCAATATTACTCAAGGTCAACACAAAAATAACTCAACTCTATTGTCATCAGTATCACATCAATAATACAAAGCATAAGCAACAC
The DNA here is from genome assembly GCA_010110895.2 of Picea sitchensis. Classification (NCBI taxonomy): domain Eukaryota; kingdom Viridiplantae; phylum Streptophyta; class Pinopsida; order Pinales; family Pinaceae; genus Picea; species Picea sitchensis. The sequence goes on along the minus strand of SNQJ01S0037069.1, from coordinate 155,254 downwards.
GAGTTCAACCAACTTGTATATCATTACCATTTGTAAAACTAATACCATTATGGATAACATGGATCCCATCTAATAGGGTGCTTAAAGGAAATTTCATTTAGATAATGTCGAGTTAGAGTGGTAGATGGAATTTTCCTTATTTAGGATTATGTTTCTTCATCTTAAAATATATGAGACATAGAATGAAATGGGTGGATTTACAACACTAGTGTGGTCACCACTTTATCATGAATCAATATATTACAAATCAAAGATGAAAAAAGTGATTATATATGATGTGGAAGCGAAATGGCCCCCAAATCAAATCCAAAATCTCGAAGTTTCCAAAAGGTAAATGTGGCTGAGAGGACGAGATTTCCTTGTATTTGATAAGATTTGTTTTGTAATTGTTGTGTTAAGAAGATTGTTAACATATTTTGAAGGATTACTAAGTGATATTAGTGATTTTGTTGAGAGTAGATCGGATATGATATCATGATCTGATCCTTGTAGTGTTTTGGTTATAAATGTAGCCATCGGGCCTAATTGATAGGAGAGGGAACACAGTGTAAGATCAGGTGCTGAGAGGGCGACCTGGCCCATAGAGACCATAGTGTAATTGAGCTCAATGGAATATAGATTTTGTATTTGATGTATATCTATGTGTTCTTGTGATGTTCTTAAAGCATGAATACCTTGTGATTGCGTAAATCTAGGTATTGTTGAATGTGAATGTGAAGATCGAGAGATGAATCCTTGTTGCAGGTTGGAGAGATGGAAGCCACCAAACAGAGTTACAGTTCTGGAACACTATGAAAGTGTCATATTCTAGTGAGGAAAGTGATCGACCGTCGATCACTAAAAGGATCGATGGTGATCCAACGTTAAATCGTTATCGTGGGTGTGTCAGTGATTATGGATTATGAATGCATTGACAAGTGGCTACAGGAGAATGGAAATGGTGATCCATCATGAAAAGGGTCTCGTGAAGGTGGAGATACAACTCCCTATCCAGTCAGAGATCGATGATCCATAGTGGATCAAGTGCATGGATAAAAAGTTGTGTGTTGGGGAAGTAGTCGTGGTTCCAACCTCGTGGACTCGTTTGTAGAGTCTCTATCTGATTCGAAAAGATCTTTTAAAGACAATGGTTGAGTTATAAAGCATGAGTTAATTAACCATTTAGGAAATTAATGAAAGAGGAAGAATTACTAAAGAAACATGGAAACCATAAAGCAATATACAGATATGGAAATAAGCATGAAGAAATAGCAAACCATAAACACCAAAGTGATAATGGAGTTCGACAATCTCGCCTACGTCTCTGGGCCTTTTGTCTCAGTGGGTGAGGCTTTCTTATTTCTATTCAAATCTTTAAATGTACATCATAAAAGTGCCAAATGGATTACAAATTGATTTGGTCATGTTCTTCCAGATCTCATGAACCCATCAAAACTGGCGGCACATAAAACAGATGAACGAAGCTCCCAGAAATGGCCCGCAAAGTTTCTCTCCTCAAAGACTCATTCTCATCATAAGATCAGAGTATTAAAAATAGTACTTTGCAATGCTCATAATGCCAAATAGATGGCTCCAATGGCTTCAGAATGCTAAAAACCCCCTAGTTGGGCTCTTCTTGCACCTGGATTGGCCAAAAATTGAAGAAAATACACTCCTGGGAGATTTCCCCAATACTTCCAATCCTTTGTTCTGCAAAACGCACCTACAGACCACTGAACCCAACTCTGCGTGCGTTCCCATTTAAAAAACCTAGTACATGCACCATTTCGAAACGCAGGTGATTTTTCCGCACCGTTAAGGTTATGGCACCCTTTCCTTGGCGGAGGACGAGGTCATATGGCCCATGTGGTCAGGCGCTGGGCTAACTGCCCGCACCCATCGGCTAGCCCCCTCCATTTCTGGGTCCTAGTCATATGAACCGGGCCATATGGCCATGGCCTAAAACTCCAAACACATAACTGTTAGCCCCGATGGTAAACCCCTGGTTATGCGCCTTAGTCGACGGGCTAGCCCGACTGACCGGGCGCTAACCACACACACCCAAGCTATACATTAATGGAGGGACATATGTAATGGTCACATGCATGTGCACCAGAGATATGTAACAATTCTCACGCCAACCATAAAATCTTATCCGGTCATATGGGACAATTGTATGGTGTGCTTTGGGGCTGGGGCTAGGCCCCAACTTTTAACTCCGTCGACGGATTAAACATTGCAAAATAAATATAATATTTATGCCATGGTTTAATAAGGAACACCAAGGGTGGGTTGGTATCCCGACCCTGCTAAGACACTTCTGCCCGGACCAAAGGTCACGGGTTCGACTCCCCAGGAGTCCATACTTTTTCCCAAACTATCCGACCAATGGAGGGGTGCCACGTGGCACCATGTTATTCGCCAAGTACATGCCATGTGCCAATCGATGATTYGAGCACCTTTCTGCCCAGTCAACATGACACTTGTACCTACYACATCAGCCTGTAGTCCAGTCATCTGCCATGTGTCGTACGACTATACAGACCTGCCACGTCAGTCATATGGGTGTGCCATGTGTCACAATATAACTTGTCCACCTGTCAGCCATCAACTTCCCAGTCAACACCAATGAAACACTTCCACGTCACCTGTATGACCGTACGTCTTGTATAATCAGCTGCCACGTCAGCACTGTATGAACTGTACAGTCATCAAATTTTGCTTGTTTGGAAAAACGAATAGATCGCGATATCTTTCACATACGATGTTTGTTTGATCCCGTTCAAGTTGTGTTGGGTTCGTATCGATGAGACCTATGCACACGCCCGTTTTGAAGCCATTATGAGAACTTTGATTTTTAGGCCTTCCTGGACCCATTTTGGTTCCTGGATCCATTCTGGATCACTATCGACCAAATCCGTCCAAACCCTTCACAACCAAATGTTGCTTGGTGATGATATCTAAGGTTTTGCACTAATATGAGGTTATGTGCATGGTATGAGGTTCTGCACAAATATGAGGTTATGCGCATGGTATGAGGTTCTACGCATGATATGAGGTTCTGCGCAAATATGAGATTTTGCGCATGAGATTGGGTTATGAGCCAATGGTTTTATTCACGGTTGAAACAAATGTTGGGTAATTAGATGGTGTAACCAGATCATCAGGATAATCGCAGTGGAAGTGTGGAGCGAGACATGTGACATAGACATCGACAGTAAGATCGAGGGGGATCATGAAAGAAGAAGGGACTCCATTTCATTCAGGGTGTATTGGTGGAGATGTCAAGTTTTATTGTTGCATGGGCTCTGTTGAGTCCATTATGTGGGTTCGTAACCCATAGGTCCAAGGATTGAACATTCAGAAAAGTCAATTTGAAGGACCCCCATATTTGATCTTCATCAAGTGTTATCAGAGTGTAGGAAACAATTTCCTGCAAGTGAGTAGATGCAGAAGCCGAGAAGAGCAAGGAGTGCTCAAGAGGTTCCAGTGGAGGGAATATTAAATACCAAAAGGTTGAACTCAAGGAGAGGAATCTTAGTGAGGTATGGTAACAAGGGTGAAGGCTTGTTACAGAGGTTTGGTTGCAACTCATTGACTAAGCCTATGGAGAAGCTCAGTGATGCATGGAGAAATGGAAGACCAGAGTTGAAGGAGGAAGCAACAACAAAGGCACGTGATCATGAGATCGTGAATTTTTTTTACCTTGGCAGTTTGATGTAGGAGAGAACCCCCCCCCAAACCAAATCCGAAATCTCAAAGTTTCCAGAAGGTAAACGTGTTTGAGAGGACAATATTTCCTCGTATTTGATTGGATTTGTTTTATAATTGTTGTGTTAAGAAAATTATAATACCCTTAGTTTGAACCCCAATTGCAAATACAAATGAAAATGTACATATAGGTTGGTGAGTTGTGGGCACACAAGTCTTGGGTACAATTTAACGCGCACAAACCAAAGGAAGAGTATGCACCTATTTCATTGCTTTGCATGCACTTGAGTAAGTGCATGAGGATTTCCATGCATGCAAACAAAGGGAAGAATGTGTGCCCATTTCATAGCTTTGTGCGCACTTGAGTAAGTGCACGAGGATCACTTCAAAGTGTGCACCAGAACGTGTTTGTAGGCGGGATATTTTTGGCGTCAGAGAGCCTTTGTATATACGTATATTGAGGCCAGAGTGTCTGTGTGGTTATTAGGCTAGAGAGCTTGGATTGCGACAAAGGTCAGCGCACCTATTTTTGTAAAATGTAATTGCAATCAAATATTAATAAAAATATCATTGTGCGCAGACCAAGCAGACGAAAAGAGACAAGGGGCTTAAACTCGACTAGAATGGGAAAGAGGTGGGAAGCTTAAAGGGAATATTTTAATAATATTTCCAAAAGTATAATTTATGGGATATGTATTTATCCTAAGTTCCCAAGGAATGGGAACGGGTCACCAAGTGGAGTGAAGCTAGTTATTAAGGTGACAAGTGTCTAGTTTTGGTCATACAAATATATTGTTGGGACTTAGTGTATTTCGAGGGAATTCACTCATTCCTTCATCAAGCAGACCAACTTTCCTCTACAAGGCATATGTATCTTGTTATAACTTGTTTCCATCACCTAACCCTATACTTGGGAATGCTTGTGTGTTATTGAAGATGTGGGTTTTCAGGCCCATGTGTGTCGAAGAAGCAGGTTGGAAGGCCCGTATTGGTCGAAGAAGTGAGTTGTCAAGATCATGTTTGTTGAAGAAGTGGGTTGTCAAGCCTGTGAACATTCTCTCTAGGTGAGAGAACTACTAGGAATTGATTCCCAAGGTGCCAAGCAACAACTATAGGGCTCAGAGACTTCCTGTCCGACCTATTGTTGAAGACTTGAAAAGGAAGTGGGGCAACTGAAGGATTGTTTAGGAGAGAAGGGGCACACTTCGCGTGGTGGGAAAATCATGTGGGGAATGAGGTATTGTAGGTTGGCTGTTAGAATTGGCACCCGTGTCTGATTTTTTCTGTTGTCTGAGAGACCTTAGTTGGGCCATGTGTCATTTTCCCAGGTGGAGTTTTATCCCCAGTTCGGGGGTGACCTGTTGCTGAGTTTATGAGCAGCAGAGTCTATGGCTGGGAGGAACATCCAAGGTCTGCGTGCAGTTGGTGGATTATAACAAAAGGCAAGTGTCTTCTTATGTGTATTATTCTTTGAGTAATGTGCATATACACGTAAAATATATTATGTGTTACAGTTGTATATTTATTTGTGTGTGGGTTATATATGTTGTAGATATGCATGTTTGTTGCATATGGAGGGCATGGGCTATGACAATTTATATGTGTTTATTTATTGTTTAACATGGGAATGCTTATGTTATTTCTGTTTATGGAATTGGTACATAATTATGTGGGTTTGGACATGTATTTTTAGTTCTGCATAACTGTTGCAGATGTGGAGCATGGTAGTTATTAATTGTTTCTTGTTAGATAATTTCATGGTAACGGTCATGGGAATTCTGAGGCAAGGTTTGAATCTTCGTGCGCGCAGGGAAATTAGTCCACACACACAAATGGGACAGACCTCACGCACGACATAGGAATGGTTACGTGTGTAGATGTAATATGAGTTTGTTCTATTGTTATAGTCGTTATTTGTTAAGTAACTGCAACAATAATCGTATGGGTTCTAGATCGAAGCAAGAAATGTTGCGTGTGCTGAGGGACAATCGACGCGACCGACACAATGATGGTTGAGTGTGTAGAATTGCTAAGACATAGTTGTTGTGTGCTGTATGAGACCATTTTGTGTGCACTAAGAAAACATAGTTGCGCATAGCACAAGGCCAGTTGTGCGCACTGTTGGTTTCAATGAGTTGCTTTCGCAGAAGAAAGAATCATCAGAACTTTATTTAGCAAGTTGTGGTAGTGGAGACTTTACAATGTGGTAATGGGACTTAGCTAGGAGGTTAGATACGTTACAAAGTTGTATCAGAGTTCAAAATTTTGATGTCATAACATTACAAAGTGATATCGGATCTTTTGGTTCAACATTGGACTTGTATTGGGCCAGAGATCAACATGAAGTTGGCGAGGTAGGCATTTTTATGATGGTCACGGGATCGCAAGCTGAAATATGGAAAAATCAGTTGAGTGAAGAAAGGACTCGCGTGCGCTAAGTATTGGTGCGCAGTGAGTGCGTACTAAATTTTGGCACTGCATGGTGCAGGACATATGGTGCGTGGAAGATATCGGTGCATGGAGTGTGCGCACACAATATTGGAACTACGTGGTATAGAACTGGTGGAGCACATGTAATATGGGAGTGAAATATGTGCGCGATGAATATGGACGCCATGCAGAATTGATGGGCGTGTGCATAATAATAGTGTGTGGGGCATATGCATTAAATATTTGCGATGCACAATAACCGTGCATTGAATATGAGCACCGCACAGAGAAGAATTATCAGTGTGTGCATAGTGTTGGTGTGCAGTGCATGCACATGGAATATTTGCGTTGCATGGAGCAGAATTGGAGATGTGCATTGAGTATTGGGTGTGAGAGGGTGCACGGTGAATGTTGGTGCGACGCAAAGCAAAGCTGTAATTTGTGTGGAATATTGGTGAAGGACACAAAAGTTGTGCGCACTAGATAAGGATGTGCGGAACCCAAAAGTTGAGCATGCTAAATATTAATGCTTGATATAAAATATGTGCACATTGAATATTGGTGTGTTGTATGTGCGCTTGGCATTGCATGTGTAGAGCATGCACATGTGATGAATATAGGGGTATAACACATAATTGGTATACACATGAGCTTTGAAAGAAAGAAAAGGAGAGAAAATAGGAGGAAAAGTCCTGGACAGAGGAGTCCAAATATTCATCCAAAATTTTGAATTAGGTTGTTAAATTCACCCGAAATCAGAAGAAAGGATTTTGATACACTTATGGAACAAAATGTGCATGGTATTTATGTTTTTTCATAAATTATTTAGTCTAACAAATCTTGTTTTCTGCACATTTTGCAGAGTTAACAACAATTTGATTAGTACATGATCAACACATAGATTAGAAGCAGAAGATGTACACATAACCTACAACCATGAAGAAGAGGTCAGAAGGATGTATGACAATATAGGTGATGAGGGTACATATTCAAATGGACATGGAGAAGGTAAGGAAGAAAGCATGAATTTGGTGAACACCATAAAATTTTTGCAAAAGGACGTCCAAAGTTATAAAGTTGATAATGATAGGCTTATGAAAGCTAAGGAGGAGCAAGATGGCTTCAACATCAAGTTGCTACAGAGGTTGGATAGAATTGAGAAGAAGATGGATAAGGAGGCCGAGTCAAGCAATTCAAGGAGATGCGGGTCTCATGATGAGAGAAGAAAAACAAGAAGTGCTGACAAACATCACCATCGCTCTCCAAGACATTAAGCTAGGAGAGCATGCAATAGTTCAAGCTCATCTCCTGCTAGGAAGCATAAGAGGAGGTCTAGGGTGGATGACCTACAAGGAGAAACGAATAAGATTAAGCCTCCTACTTTTTGGAGGATGAGGATGTGGAGACCTGGTTGTTGGGCATGTGGAAGTACTTTCAGTTGCATAACTACTCTTCACAAGCAGAAGAGAGAATTTCCATTTACCAGCTCAAAGGAAAAGCATCAATGTGGTGGGACTAGTTTGTGCAAGTGCAACACATTGATAAGAGAAAGGTTACTTTGAGGGAGTTCAAGAGGTATTTTCAAAAGAAATACTTAACCAAACATTACTATGATAGGAAAATGAAGAAGTTCTTTGAAATCAAGCTTGGAAGTATGACAGTAGATGAGTATGAGAGGAGATCTTTAGAGCTATTGAAGTATGTTTCTTTCATCAAGGATGGACATGTTAAGATTCATAGGTACTTTAGTGGGCTACCATAATTTATCAATGACATTGGAGGAAACTATAAGGAGAGCCAAGTGTCTCTATGATAACATTAGAGGAAGACCCACTTACCAAAAGGCTTGGGAAGACAAGAAGAAAGGAAATATGGGGCAAAGGAAGAAGGGGACCAAGCCACCATTCTTCAGAAATAATTTTCAGGGACAACCAACTTCCAAGGATCCCAGAATGATAGAGGCAATGGGGCAAAGACCAATGAAACAACCAATGAAGTTTTGGGGTTGTGAGGGAGATCATATGTACAGATATTGTTCTCACATAGGTGAAAAAGTGATGACTATTCACAATGTACAACAAGTTGATACAATTGAGGAGATGGGCATAAATGTACCTAGGATCTACACAGCCCTGGATAATAAGAAAGTTGAGTTTCAGTCACATATGATTGAAGTGGAGGGTAAGATCAACAACCAACCCATTGTTATTTTAATTGATTCGGGAGCTAGTCATATTTATCTAGATCCTACGATGGTGGAAAGATTTCAATTACCAAAAAGAGAGCTTGGGAAACCTTGGTTGGTATAGCTAGCTACAGGAGCAAAAAGGAAACTTAATGAGATGGTTAAGGCATGTCCAATGGACATGAATGGACTGAGCACAAAAGCAGATTTGAATATTATACCTTTGGGATCATATGATTTCCTAATTGGTATGGATTGGTTGGACATGCATCATGTTGTCCTAGACTATTATAATAAGGCTTTTAATTGCTTGGATGAAGAAGGGAACTTGAAAACAATGCAGGGTATTCCCAGGGTTGTATCTATTAGAGAAGTTTCAGCCTTGCAGCTAAAGAAAAGCTTCAGGAAAGGATGCCAAATATTTGTGGCACATATGGAGGAGGCACCTAAGGATAAAGTGTCAAATATTGAAGACCATGTGGTTCTAAGGGAGTTTAAATATGTATTTAGAGAAATACCGAGGTTTCCACCCAAAATAGATATTGATTTCTCTATCAATCTAATGTCTAGAGCAAACCCAATATCCAAGACTCCTTATAGGATGAGTACTCTAGAATTGAAGGAGTTGCAAATGTAACTTGAAGAACTTTTGAAGAAGATACGCCCAAGTGATTCACCTTGGGGTGCCCCAGTATTATTTGTGAAAAGGAAGGATGGAACGTTGCGACTTTTCATTGACTTCGGGCAGTTGAATAAGGTAACAGTGAAGAACATGCATCATTTTCCAAGGATAGATGATCTCTTTGACCAACTGAAAGATGAAAAAATATTCGCTAGGATTGACCTCAGATCAGTCTATTATCAAGTAATAATTAAAGAGGAAGAAATCAACAAGATATCCTTCAAGACGAGGTATGGCCATTATGAGTTTACAATAGTGCCATTTGGGTTGTCAAATGCACCAACTACCATCATGTGTTTAATGAATGGTATTTTCAGAGAATACTTAGATAAGTTTGTCATTGTATTTTTGGATGACATACTTATTTACTCAAATTTTAAACAAGAACATGAGCAACACTTAAGGATGGTGCTGCAAGTATTGAGAGAACATCATTTGTATGGAAAGTTGAGCAAGTGCTCATTCTACTAGAGACATATTAGTTACTTGGGTCATATCATTTCAAAGGATGGGATAACAGTGGACCCGGAGAAGATAAAATCCATTGAAGGATGGCCAACACCAAATAATTTCGCAGAGGTGAGATCTTTCATGGGACTTGCAGGGTATTATAGAAGGTTTATTGAAGGATTCTCAAATATTGCACACCTAATCACATCTTTGCAAAAGAAAGGTGTGAGATTTGAATGGACTTTCGATTGTGAAGAAAGCTTCCAACACTTGAAGTATTTATTGTCAAGTTCTCCAATATTAAGAATTGTTGATCTGAACGAAGACTTCATTGTATGCACATAGGCTTGTAAAGAAGGGCTTGGGGGAGTCCTTAGTCATAATGGGCATGTGGTATGCTACGAATCAAGGAAGTTAAAAGAACATGAAATACATTATGTTATTTATGATTTAGAATTGGAAGCCATAGTGCATGCCTTGAATATGTGGAGACACTACCTCATGGGGAAAAGATTTGAGTTGAGGACAAACCATAGTATTCTGAAATATTTGTTTGGACAACCGACCCTAAATTCCAAGCAAAGTAGGTGGTTAGAATTCCTCAGTGAGTATGACTTTGATATAAAGCATATCAAGGGTAAAGAGAACAATGTGTTTGATGCACTCAACATGAGAGTGCATGAGATGCATGCTACAACCATTAGCATGTACGAATTAGATTTGAAACATAGAATGTTAGAGGATGGAAAAATAGATTAGCACTATGTGGAAATAAAGATAAAGCTACAACAAGGTATTTTGCAGCAGAAAATTGAAGATTTTGAGTTAAAAGAGGATGAAATCCTCATGTACAGGGGCATAGTTTATATACCAGATTCTCAGGAGTTGAAAAATATGCTATTAAAAGAAATGCACAATGTGCCTTTTGTTGGGCACCCAGGATTTCAAAAGACAATTTCAGTTGTCAAGAAACAATACTATTGGCCAAGTATGAAGAAAGAAGTGGCTGATTTTATTGCCAAGTGTTTGAAATGTCAGAAAGTAAAGGATGAGCATAGACACCTAGCTGGTTTGCTACAACCATTTCCAATCCCTGAGTGGAAATGGGAAGTTGTAACTATCGATTTCATCACTAAGCTGCCCAAAACAACCAAGCAGCATGATTCCATCATGGTAGTGGTGGATAAGCTTACGAAATCTTCCCACTTTATTCCAGTAAAGCTCACTCAGAAGGCAACAAATATTGTTGATATTTATATGAGGAAAATTTCTAGGCTTCATGGTATACCCAAGACAATTGTATTTGACAGGGATCCCAAATTTACATCAAATTTTTGGAAGGGATTATTTAAAGGATTTGGGACAAATCTGAATTTTAGCACAACCTATCATCTAGAGTTAGATGGGAAAACAGAAAGGGTAAATGAAGTGATAGAAGATATGCTAAGAATGTATGTGATGGACAAACCAACATAGTGGGAAAAATATTTAAATTTGGTCGAGTTTGATTATAACAATGGGTATCAAACATCTCTAATGATGAGCCCATTTGAGACACTTTATGGCAGAAAGTGCAACACACTAGTGAGTTGGGACAACCCAACAGACAAAGCAGTGGTTGGGCCAAATTTGCTAACGGAAATGGAAGAGAAAATGGTGAAAATAAAACAGAACTTAAAGGTTTCCCAAGATAGGCAGAAAAGTTATGCAGATAAATGCAGAACTCACATAGAATTTAAAGTAGGTGACCACGTGTTTTTGAAAATGAAAGCTAGAAAGAGTTCACTTAAGTTGGGAAATTGTTCAAAGCTGGCAGCACGTTATTGTGGGTTGTCTGAAATATTGGAGAGGATTGGTCCTGTTGCATACATGCTTGCACTGATTGCATCCATATGCATTCATAATGTGTTTCATGTATCTTTTCTTAAAAAGTATGTGCACGATGTTAATCATGTAATTGATTGGAATGTGATTCAGGTGGAGCAAGAAGGCGACTTCCAAGTTCAATCGATGTGCATATTGGACCGGAAAGTTAAAATGCTCCAGAATGGAGCAATAGGATTGGTAAAGGTCTAGTGGACCTGTTATGGTCCCAAGGATGCAACTTGGGAGCACGAAGATGCTATGCACACACAATACCCATATCTTTTTGAAGACTTTGAAGTTTTGATTGTACATAATGCACTAAGGACAATGCATAAATAAAGAGGATGGGAATGTAATACCATTAGGTCGAACCCCAATTGTAAATATAAATGTAAGTGTACATATAGGCTGGTGAATTGTGGGTGTACAAGTCTTGGGTACAGTTTAGCACACATGAACCAAAGGAAGAGTGTGCACCTATTTCATAGATTTGTGCACACTTGAGTAAGCGCACGAGGATTTTCGTGTGCATGAACCAAGGCAAGAGTGTGCACCTAAGTAAGTGCACAAGGATCGCTTCAATGTGTGCACTGAACCATGTTTGTAGCTGGGATACATTTGGAGTTGAAGAGCCTTTGTAGATACGTATATTGAGGCCATAGTGTCTATGTGGTTATTATGCTAGAGAGCCTGGATTATGACAAAGGTTAGTGCGTCTATTTTTTTAAAGTGTAATTGTAATTAGATATTAATAAAACATATCATTGTGCGCAAAAAAAGCAGATGAAAAGAGACGGGGGGCTTAAACTCCACTAAAATGGGAAATAGGTGGGAATCTTAAAGGGGACATTTTAATAATATTTCTAAAAGTATAATTTATGGGATATGTATTTATCCTAAGTTCCCAAGGAATGGGAATGGGTCACCAAGTGGAGCGAAGCTAGTTCTTAAGGTGACAAGTGTCTAGTTTTAGTCATGCAAATATATTGTTGGGCCTCAATGTATTTCGAGGGAATTCACTCATTCCTTCATCATGAAGACTAACTTTCCTCTGTGAGGCAGATGTATCTTGTTGTAACTTGTTTCCATCACCTAACCCTATACTTGGGAAGGTCTCTATGTTATTGAATAGGCAGGTTTTCAAGCATGTGTATGTTGAAGAAGCAGGTTACCATGCCTGTGTTGGTCAAAGAAGTAGGTTTTCAACATCGTGTTTGTCGAAGAAGTAAGTTGTTAGGCCCATGAGCATTCTCTCTAGGCAAGAGAACTGCTGGAAATTGATTCCCAAGGTGCCAAGCAACAACTACATGGCTCAAAGACTTCTTTTCCGGCCTATTGCTGAAGCCTCGAAAGGGAAGTGGGGTAGCTAAAGGATTGTTTAGAAGAGAAGGGGAAAACTTCATGGGGTGAGACAATAATGTGGGGAATGAGGGATTGTAGGTTGGTTGTCAGAATTGGTACATGTGTCTGAGTTTTTCTGTTGTCTGAGAGACCTTAGCCGATCCAGGTTTCCTTTGCCCAGGTGGAGTTTTATCCCTAGCTCGGGGTTGACTTGCTGTTGAGTTTATGAGCAACTGAGTCTATGGTTGGGAGGAACATCTGAGGTCTGTACATGCTTGGTGGATTACAACAAAAGATACATGTATTCTTATGTGTATTATTCTATAAATAATGTGCATATACATGTAAAATATATTTTGTGTTACAGTTGTATATTTATTTATGTGTGGATTATATGTGTTGCAGATCTGCATGTTTGTTGCATATGCAGGGCATGGGCTATGACAATTTATATGTGTTTATTTATTATTTAACATGTGAATTCTTATGCTATTTATGTTTATGGAATTGGTACATAATCATGTTGGGATGGGCATGTATTGTTAGTTCTGTATAATTGTTGCAGATGTGGAGCATGGTAGTTATTAAGTGTTTCTTTTTAGATAATTATGTGGTAACGGTCAAGGGAATTATGAGACAAGGTCTGAATCTTCATGTGCGTAGGGAAGTCAGTGCACACATGTAAATGGGACAAACCCTGTGTGTGGCATAGGAATGGTTGTGTGTGTAATTTTAATATGAGATTATTCTACTATTATAGTTATTATCTGTTAAGTAACTTCAGTAGTAATCATATGGGTTCTGGCACAAAGCTAGAAATGTCGTGCATGCTGAGGGAAAGTCGACGCGGTCGACACAATGATGGTTGAGCACACAAAATTGCTAAGACATAGTTGTTGTGTGCATTACGATACTGTTTTGCATGCACTAAGAAAAAGTAGCTACGCGTAGCACAAGGGTAGTTGTGAGCGTTGTTGGTTTAGATGCGTTGCTTCCGCAGAAGAAAAAATTGATATCAGAGCTCTATTTAGTGAGTTGTGGTAGTGGAGACTTTACAATGTGGTAATAGAACTCAATTAGGAGGCTGGATATGTTACGAAGTGGTATTAGAGTTCAAAATTTTGATGTGGGGATGTTACACATATTGTTAACATATTTTGAGGGATTACTAAGGTGATATTAGCGATTTTGTCGAGAGTAGATCAGATATGATCCCTGTATTGTTTTGGTTATAAATGTAACCTTCGAGCGTAGTTGATAGGAGAGGGAACACAATGTAAGATCACGCGTCGAGAGGGTGACCTGGCCCATAGAGGCCATGGTGTAATCAAGCTCGATGGAATAGAGATTTTGTATTTGATGTATATCTATGTGTTTTTGTGATGTGTTTAAATCATGAATATTGTGTGATTGCGTAAATCTAGGTATTGTTGAATGTGAATATGAGCATCGAGAGATGAATCCTTGTTGCAGGTTGGAGAGATGAAAGCCATCGATCAGAGTTACAGTTCTATAACATTGTGAAAGCGTCATATTCCAACAAGGAAAGTGATCGATTATTGAAAGGATCGAAGGTGATCCAATGTTAAATCGTTATCGTAGGTGTGTCAACAATTATGGATTATGAATGCATTGACAAGTGGCTGCAGGAGACTGAAAATAGTGATCCATCATGAAAAGGGTCTTGTGAAGGTGGATATCCAACTCCATATCCAATCAGAGATCGATGATTCATAGTGGATCAAGTGCATGGATAAAAAGTTATGTGTTGGGGAAGCAGTTGTGGTTCTAGTCTCGTGGACTCATTTGCAGAGTCTTTACCCTCCAGATCTTTCCAAACCCTTCACAATCAAATGTTACATGCTCAATGATGATATCCAAGGTTCTGCACAGATATGAGGTTTTGTGCATGGTATGAGGTTATGTGCATGATATGAGGTTCTGCACATATATGAGGTTCTGCACATGGTATGAGGTTCTGCACATGATATGAGGTTCTGCACAGATATGATATTCTACACATGAGATTGGGTTCTGAGCGAATAGTTTTATTCACGATTGAAATGAAAGTTGGGTACTTGGATGGTGTAATCGAATCATCATAATAATCACAGTGGAAGCATAGAGCGAGACATGTAACATAGACATCAACAATAAGATCGAGGGGGCTCATGACAAAAGAAGGGACTCCATTTCATTCAAGGCATATTTGTGGAGATGTCAAGTTTTATTGCTGCATGGGCTCTATTGAGTCCATTATGTGGGCTCATAACCCATAGGTCTGAGGATTGAACCTTTAGAAATGTTGATTTGAAGGACCCCCAGATTTGGTCTTCATCATTACCTCTACTTGAAAACTGCTTCCCGAGCCATTTAGTATACACTTAGCATAATCATGATACACTAAGATCATTCATTAACATTTTGTTCCAAATGGCTTTTAATGGCATCATAAGAAAGATTGGCAATATTTTAATAACAATGTAGTCATATTGCTACTTGGATCAACACAAGTCAAGAGAAGAAATTGATTTTAAAATGGGATGCAATGACATACATTGAAATTATCGAATACAAAACGCGAGAATTCAAGAATTACATCAATATCCAAATCTCCAATAGCTCGTCATTTTTTTTTTAACTTCCATAATGAATTCCTTCTAAAATCATGATTGAATTAATTCATACCACTAATTGATATTTATATAATTAATATCCATTAACTTTTGAAAACATAACAAATACTCATTCTGCCATAATTATTCATTTACAATGAAGAAATTGTGCCCAAGGGTTGTAATTTACCTATGTGGAAATCGATTTTGATATGATTTATAAACTAAGAATTCAAGCCCTCAATTGGTTGTAACTTTCCTCCATGGATAAAATGTATCTTCAAAGCATCGAAATAGAAATGATGCCTTCAGTAGGCCACGATTTTCTTCTAAGAAAGTGATTTATCTTTAAAATTTAAATTGTAGAATTTATGCCATCAATGGGAAGTGATTTACTATAAGAGGAATCAATTTATCTTTGTAATTCACATTTAAAAGTAATGACTCTATTAGATGCAATATTTTTTTCCAAGGAAACATTGAATATCAAGATTCCAAAGTAATCAACAACAATAGAAATCTAGCTATGAGGCATAAAAGAAAAAACTTGGCATGAATATATGAGAAAAATGGTTGACGTATTTTAACGAACACTTTGATTGCATCCTCTCTTACCCAATTCTATAAATTGAAATTGCATGGGATTGATTGCACATTGTTGGGCATCCCTTTGGCATAACAACAATGAATATTTTCTACTAGAAAGGCCATGTTTAGGGTGAGTGGTCACGAGTTTGAAAATTCCATATATTATCCTCTCACAATGATTTAATTGTAGCACCCTTTTCCAAGCTAAGATGCCCTAAGAAAAGTTAGTTTGCTTCAATGAGATACATACTCTGAATAATAGATACATATTTAAAGAGTTACTTCCACAACTCACATGACCATATGGAATTATGATCCCTAAAACAACTATACCCTCCATACTTTCCTTTACATGGTTTCCACAACCATCCAACACGTCCCATTCATTATACCCTTTGCTTCAATAATCAAGATGTACATATATGTAGCACTCTTGCTACTTCAAATCATCTAAGGAAAGACATAAGTCCTAAATTCAACTCATGCACAACTTCAAATATTATCAAGGAATACATCAAAAATCATTTCTCAACCAACATTCCACAATAAACACATGTAACACTCTACAAGTACCACGAATTTCCATCTAAAATCTACTCAAAACATATTTAAGATTCAATATCACATACTAAAGCATAACCATTTAGATACTAGCATTTTCAAAGCAATGTCAAGCTTCTTATGCATTAGGAAGACACAAAACCACACAAGGTACACTAATTTGTGGCACCCTTTTTCCCTCACATAAATCCTAGGAAACAAAAAATCAAAGCTTCAACAAGAAAAGATCATTCAATAAGCACAAGAGGTTCATCCACATTCAACCAACAGATACTAAAAAAAAATTGAGATCAAATTCCTAATCCTTGAAATCCTAATCATATCTTAATGCATTCATCAATAAATCGAGACTAAAAAACTCCTCCCAAATGCTAATACTAAGTCATGCCCCAAAAATAAATGCCACTCATAAGAACAAAATTCCAACTTATGAGTTTAATCTTAAAGAACAAAGGTTATCATGCTAGAACATAATCTCGATGTCAAGCACTGTAGATACTTACAAAATAATAATGAAAGTTATCTTAGCTCATGCATGTTAAGTTATGGTTTTTCTTAATAAAAGTTCATCCCTTAAAGGGGTTATTTACTTATAACAATAAGACTTTACCATTGTCATTTTCCATAGAAATACGAGCCATTCACTAAATCTGGTTTATGCCAAAACTACACAAGGTGGATGTCTTTCTAGCATATTTGTTGCCCTATCTCAAACCAAGCAAACACAAATTTTAAAGATTCATTAGGAAACGTTATTTCTAAAAGCGTAAGATATCTATGCTCATTCTAAATTTTCCTTTGAAAACAACCACAACATTTCCACGAGTTTCGTACAAGTGACATTAACCATTCACAAAATCCTTTTCAACAAACTTACAAGAAGTAAGCCATACTCTCACATAGGACTAAAAATACTTAAGTATGAGTTCCAGTTACAAGTTAACACCATTCCAACCATGAAATTAATTCATGCCGAACTAAAAGGGCAAGAGCTCTTCTTCAAGACTAGACCATATTGGGCCCTAAAAAGACGAGGACTTCAGATAAAAGTCGAATCCTTCAATCATGACTTTTCTCTTTACCGGGCAACAATTTGCATCATCCATTTCAATTTCAATATTAGTTACAACTATTCCTTTAAGGTCTTTAACACCCTCCCTACAATTGGCCTTACCAAAAGTTACAAAGGAAGGTAGGAAAACAATTCCCTCTTCTCAGTCATTCCCTAACAACATTGACATAACATGCAAACATCAAACTTCCAACAAGCATGCAAGTCCAATAGGTCATAGTGTTGCAGTTGGCTCCGATACCGCATGTAGTGCCCCTTCAACACTAAGTCACCAACCAAGGCCTGATGGCCAAATCTAACCTAAGAATGAACAATATTACTTTATTTTCTTTTTAACCAATCAAATTAATTTCCTTTATACATACAAAATCAACATCCTTCCACAATAAACCATTACTTTGGAAACCATTAACATGATTTTATCATTTACAATATTACATTTCAAGACAATAACACTCTACCTACCATGTTTATCTTGCATTGGTACCCACAAAATGCATTCATAGTATTGTAATGATGATCACCTAGAGTTGGGTTGATTGAGAACAAAAAAACAATACCCAAACACCATACCCACAAGAATTCAACGCAAGTAAAAAAAACACTAAGACCAATAGCTTTGTCTACACATGAAATTGGCATTCAAGTTGTCCATACAAGAATGCCAAGCATTAACAACAATTGGCAAGGTTTTCATTAACACAACAAAGGTCACACCTATGATCATTCTTAAGCAAGCATATTCAACATATTAGATTCAACATAAGAGCCCAATAACTCCATCTACTCTTATATTGTTGCTCCACAAGAATGTGACACAAACATGCCCGTGGCATGATCATTAACCCACCTAATATGACATTATAGTTTCCATTCACCATTAGATATTTACGCTACAATCTCGTATCAAAAGTAATCATGAAATCTGTTTGCAACATAATAATTTCATGGCCATTTTCTCATTCCAATCACAATTAGAGCACGTATTTCAAGTCATATTGACAACAGATTTTCAATCATAACATGATTCATTCAACACGTATTGCTACATAATGCTCAGTCCACAAGGTTGCCAACAAACACTCTCTCAAAACGTATGCGCTACTAGTTAGAAATTCAAAATAATTGGGAAGAAAACATGTGAAATTACAGTGATTTACATACAAAGTGGGTCATCTAGATTGCAATTACAAAATCATCCTTATTGTTCCACCCATTTAATAATTTAGTTCTGGCAAATGGGACTTGCAAACATGGTTCAAATCTAACTTTTATAAAATTTTGGCATCAATGATAATGGTAAGAACATAATGTGTCATCAACGGTTTGACATCTATTTTGACTTAAAAAACACATAAAAAATGAATATTCATCTCATACTTCTGGAAAATAAATCAATGCAATTGAAATGACAATAATCATATACATTTTATTGGATATTTCAGCTAGCCATACCCATCTTACATCCCTATACTCACATTAACAAACTACAAGACATTTGACATCATTTACACTTGTTTCCTATACAATTCCTATGCATTTAATGAAAAATCCACAACCAAGCATTTTCCAATATTCACTCAAGACAAAATAATCACAATTGTGAAATTAGTGAAGAAGTGATATTCTAAAATAAAAAATACTTGGGATTCATCAATGGACAATGCCCTTAAACTTTTTGGGTGGAGGATACATGTAAGTTCTATATAATAAGAGATTTTTTTTTTTCTCATTGAAACTCACAATATACGTAAGGAAAATCATTTTCTAGAGAGTTGACATCCTATGATTTAACCAAATAGAATTTAGTAACCAAAATCACAATGCTAACAATGAGTCCTTAAACACAAACTCGATAAAATTTAAATAAGAAGCCAAGTTAGTGTGCAATCATTCTTACCAACCTTTAACATATCCAGAATGCATTAAGGAAACAAATCCACATCATCATTTAGAAACCAAACAATCCGAAAGAATTAAACAGAGTTGTTATTGGTTGAGATATTTCGACAAACACTTGTCATTCATATTTAGAAAATTATAATGCAAGATCTATTTAACCACTCAAATGACAATTCGATTTGGAATGGGATCATTGGACATTATTGGGCATGCTTAAGGTTGCTGATAGAGTTGGCAAGGCATGCTTATCATTGCTAGAGAACCCATGCAATGGAAGATAAAGATTGTTTGCATGGGAAATGCCCTCTCTATTTTTCCATTTCATTTTGAAGGCATGATCTAGTTACTATGATTTTTTTATGAATAAAATCGGCTTATCAAAGAAATACCACTTAAAAATTATGCCCACTAGAGTTGTAATTTTAC
The DNA here is from genome assembly GCA_010110895.2 of Picea sitchensis. Taxonomy (NCBI): domain Eukaryota; kingdom Viridiplantae; phylum Streptophyta; class Pinopsida; order Pinales; family Pinaceae; genus Picea; species Picea sitchensis. The sequence continues at coordinate 135,446 of SNQJ01S0037069.1, read as the reverse complement.
CCCCCATAAAATTTGAGTTTTCAAAGGGAAATTTCACTCAGCATATATATACCCACAAGTGCTACATTTTTACCACCATTGAAATCAATTCACAAAAGGAAATTTCATTGATAGTATATGCCCGCAAGAGTTGAATACCCAATAACACAAACAATTATCTTTTTCGTTGAAACCTTTTTACAAACACTTGACATCAACCAAAGCCAAAGAAATTTATGAAAAACTCTACTCAACCACCATTTCAATAGCATTATTATTCACACAAATTGCCAATCGACTTATAGTGAGGTTGTTGGCAATTTATGAGTGTTTTTAAGCATGTCAACAGTCTAGTTTCRAATTATCGACATTTTTAAGCATGCCCAATAGACTAGTTTCATTTATKGGAATGTTCTAAGCATGCCCAATAGTCTAGTTTAATTTCTAGGCATTTTTAAGCATCCTCAACAATCTAGCTTAATTTCAARGCGTTTTCAAGCATGACCACAATCTGGTTTTAATTTATGGGTGTTTTTTAAACATGAGAATTTTCCACTTTGAGTCATTATTAGAAACATTTAACCCAAATTGCTTTGAGTATCTATGCAAGAAAAKGAATGTTCTTCATCATCAAACACATTCAACCACTCAAATGGAATTTGTTATTCATACAATCAACATATCTTTCCTCACCATTGAATAGAATCGACCACTCAAATCATTTGGTTATGCATGTAACTAAAGAGACTTATCTCATCATCAAATAAATGTTGAATAAGAGATTACAATGATGAGAAAATCTTATAGCAGATAGGGTTCATTTCCGCTTCTCAAATTTGTAGCTCACGAGCATAATTTAGACTACTCACAATTAATTTCATTGATCATCATTAAAATTATTGCATAGATTTCAATGATACCACAATATATGGATTAGTCACAATGTGATTGGCACATTCATAAAATATTTTGCATGCATGTGTTAACATAATTAATAGAACCAACAATTTATTTTGCACAGGAAATTTACTAACAAGTAAAATTTTCAGAATTCCTACAATAATTTCAAGAACACTTGTAAAGTATACTTGACCATATTTCCAACTCCAATAGTTGAAAGTATGCTCCAATTCCAAATTCCTAGCGATTGCTAATTCTTATGATGTCAACCAGTTTCCGCTTAGCAATACTCAGGGAAAAATTATTTCCCTGAGATGCTCGAGATGTCTGGCGCATAGCTAGTTATGGGTGTAGAATATATCAAACATGGATTTTACCATCATGATTCCTTCGTGATCCCAACTATCATTCCAATTAAATTATCCATGCTAGAAGAATTTCTACTACATTTTTGTACTCTCCAGGTTTCCCCCCCAAACCATCGATTTTCTCCATCTATTTATAGACCCAATGAGGTTAGCCGTGTCACCTCCTTAATGCAAAATTAGACATTTTTCTTTAATTTTGCATTCCATATTATTCATCACCCCACTTTGATATTTCAATGCCCCTTTTTCTTAATTATGCATTTTTCCTTTAATAAATTATTCATCTTTTAATAAAATATTAATATATTCAAGAACCCCCTCAAAGTGTCTACTTTGAGATCTTATCTAATTCATCCCTAAGATCCCTTCAACTTACATGTCTTAGTTCATAATCTAAAAGGTATAGCTATGGGATGTAGGGATTATACCCCTATTGTGCATCCCCCAATCATGACAATCCATATGTTATGCAAATTGAGACTCCATGCTTCCATTAAGGATTCACTGGTTATGTCCCACACCCATTTGTTGGGAAGGTTTTTCCCTATATCTTGCACATGCAATAATCACACACATATCACATATATTGATATCATATAAGCATCATAATAATTAATTGCTTAATATTAGCAATTACCCTCCATGGATATTAATTGTTTGACTCCCAACCTAGATTTCTCCCAAACAACCATATCCACTTGCATCCCCATAAGGTGACCAATGTCTTGCACCACTAATGAAATCATGTCACAATACATGCATGTAGATATGAAATATAAGCAATATAATATCTATGAAATTCAACGTGTTTCATTAAGCTTTCACAATATTTAATTTGACTTCTATAACATTCCTCTTCGTCAATCAACTCCACCTAGGATTCCCACAGGTTCTGTCCACTCGCCAAATCTCACACGTGTTCACAACATAAGTATTCATTTCATGATCTGAGCATATATCTATCATAATTTATATGTTAATCTAGAAAAAAAATAGGAATATCAAATACAACATGTCAATCAAGTACATTCCACATGTCACATATATAGAGAATATTTAGAAACATGGTCACTAAAATCTTCAGACAATCCTCAGATTAATATCTTAATCCTTCTCAAAGGAGAGTTAGACAAGGAGGGGAATTGCAAACCCATACCAATGAGAGTACTAATGTTGGATCCCAATGACATCCATTCACTCTTATCATGTGATATCACATGTTTTATGCTTTACCATTGGACCAATATATGAGTATTATTATTTCCATCCAATTCTTTGTATTTTGAATGACATATTTATGGTTAAATTTATAATATAATTTGCATACATAGTATCTTATTGTTTTCTTGATGTTATAATACTCTTATGTGTTCAATTTAGAGCTGCGATTGAGTTATTTTCAATTTACTAGACAATAATAGCATAAGTAGGATCACTGAGAGAAACACAATCACAAAGTGCACAACCTTTTATCCTCAAAAACACTCATGGGGGAGAGAACCCAACAAAAAAATTCCTTAATATAGATTGCCAATACAATTCCAAGAGAAAGACCAAAACACTAAAGATAATCCACCACTAAAGCATGTGCCTCTCTCTTCTCCTTCTTCTAACTTCAACTTCCTTCAAACTTTGCACTATATGAGTGACTTGAGTGAGTGAGTGAGTGAATGAGGCATCATCCTCTCTTATTTATACTAGTTGGGAGGTGCTAGGGTTGTGTCTCTTCACCAAGCAGGGCCGACTTCTCCATCTAGTGGTTAAAACCACTTTAATTATCCATAGGGGTCGACTTCGCAATTACCACCATATAAACATGGTTTGACCAATCCACAAAAGGGGTTTTGGTCATATACAAGACCCGACATGATCAATCCACAAAAGGGGATTTGATCTATATAAAAATAAGTCAATAATAATTAGAATACTCTTTGCAGTTACAATATTTCAACACTCCCTCTTAACAAGAAGGGTATTCTTCAACATCATCCGGATAGGGAGAGGGTAGCAACATCATAAACATCTGGATCATTGACTGGCACATCTATAAATCATCGAATTTTTTTCTCATCATCAACAACATCATCTTTCACAACATGGAGCTGGAGTAGTATCATCATCATCTGCATCAACATCAATTAGTATAACACTAATATAACATCATCAATCAGTACAAGATTGATACATCATCATCAACATCTTCAGCATGAAGTTGAAGTAGCAACATCATCATCATCTTCAGCATGAAGCTGAAGTGGCAACATCATCATCATCTTTAACATGAAGTTGAAGTAGCAACAACATCATCATCTTCAACATGAAGATGAATTAGCATCATCATCATCATCTTCAACATGAAGTTGAAGTAGCAACATCAATAGCATGAATCTAGAATAAAAATATCACCAACATAAGGCTGGTACACCATCATCAACAACACGAAGCTGATACAACATCATCAACACAAGGTTGAGATAACAACATCATCAACACAAGGTTGAGATAACAAAATCAACATCATCAACACGAGGTTGAGATAACATCATCAACATCATCGACACGAGGCTGAGATAACATCATCAATATCATCAACATGAGGCTGAGATAACATCATAAATATCATCAACACGAGGCTGAGATAACATCATAAATATCATCAGCACGAGGCTAAGATATCAACATCATCAACACGAGGCTAAGATAACATCATCAACATCATCATCATCATATGACAACAGAATGGGGCAGGTGAAACAACAACATTTTGTGCTACTCTGAAAGACCATCCTTACCAGACCTTAGGGATCTGCCCAAGAATCATAAGATTCCCTAGGATATAAAATCCTAATGGAGCTACCACATGGTACTTTGGCAGACCATCCTTACCATACCTTCGGGATTTGCCCAGGAATAAAAATATTCCCTAGGATATAAAATCCTAATGGAGCTACCACTACTAACCACAACTGGCATATAGATGCATAGGTAATCTGACAGACCATCTTTATCGGACCTTCAGGGTCTGTCCAGGGATGATTGGTCCCCTAGGATATAAAATCCTAACTGAGCTACCCATTGTTGGTCAGGATACCATAGTATCATCAACAACACTCCCCCTTTCGAGGGAGGTCCTTTCAGACAACACCAATCTTGTCTCGGAAGTGCTCAAACTTCACTTGAGACAGAGGCTTGGTCAACACATTTGCAACCTACTCATCTGTGCCAACATATTGGAGCTTTATATCTCCCCTCTATACCATATCACGAATGTAGTGATACTGGATTTCTATGTTTTTTGACTTGTCATGGAACACGGGGTTCTTCGTCATCTTTATGCAGCTCTTGTTATCACATAGAATCACGGTGGTTTCCATCTCCAAATCGAATAAACCCATCAACAACTTATGAATCCATATGGCTTCACAACTGGTGGAACATTTTGCAATGCATTTTGCTTCTACCATGCTGAGAGAAATACTGGATTGCTTCCTTCTCTACCATGAAGTCATGGCCGACCCCAGAATGAAACAACATCCTGAAGTGCTCTTTCTATCAAAAACACTTCCGAGCCCAATCTGAATCAGTATATCCATATAGTATGAAGTCATGATCTCTAGTGTAACAAAGACCATATTCCAACATACCCTTAAGGTATCTCATCACATGTTTTTCCACTACAAGGTGAACACGTCTAGGTTCTACCAGATACTGACTCAAGGTGTTCACAACAAAACATATATATGGCCTGGTATTCATTAGATACATCAATGAACCAATAATCTGTCTATACAGAGTAACATCAACCAATTCTGACAAAGTATCTACTAGGAGCTTCAACTTTGTTTCCATGGGTGTGTTCATGGCTTTACACTCCAACATGTCAAACCTCTTCAATATTTCTATTGCATACTTCCCTTGATTAAGGAGGATCTTATCTAGGCTCTTCCAAACTTCAAGACCTAAGAAATAATGAGTCAGGCCTATGCATTTCATCTCAAACTTTGCAACGAGCTTCTTCTTACAACCTGTGATGATCTTTTTTTCTCTAGTTAAGAATAATTCATCTACATACAACAACCATATAACTGGCTCATCATTCATAACATTAAAATAAAGGTTAGAATAAGATTTACTCTTGGTAAATCCCAAGCTTGTCAGGAAACTATCAATTCGGCCATACCAAGATCTAGGATCTTGCTTTAAACCGTACAGAGATTTCTTCAATCTCCAGACATGAGTCTTTTTGTCTTCAACTTCAAACCCTTGTGGTTGTTCTATATACACTTATTCTTCAATAACACCATTCAAGAAGGTTGTTTTCACATCCATCTGGTGTAACTTCCACTTCATCTTGGCTGCAAGAGCTATGATTGTTCTGATAGAAGTGTATCTGGCCACATGAGCAAGCGTCTCTTCATAATCAATGCCTTCCTTTTGAGAAAATCCACGAGCTACAAATCTTGCTTTATATTTTTCAATACTCCTGTTTGCAACATGTTTTATCTTGTGTAACCATTTGGAAGATACCATATCTTTGTTCTTTGGTCTAGGAACTATTTCCCATACATCATTCTTTATAATGGATTGGTATTCTTCTGTCATGGCATCCGCCCATTCTTTCTTCTAAATGGCTTCTTCAAAGCAAGTAGGCTCCTTCTCTATGAGATCACACATCGAGGCCATATAACTKGAGAATGGCTTAGGCTTCTTGATATGTCTCATGGTTCCTTCTGGGGCACCATACTTCTCTCCATATTGTATGATTTACCTTACCCAAGCTAACTTTCTCTTGTKAGAGATCGTCATCTTGGGAGGTTCTTGAGATTCTATCATATCATGATCTTCTGGAATCTCATCATCAGAGGAAACTGTAACTTCCTTMATAGGTTCTGCAACTCTRGGAGCTACAAGTTCTTCTTCATATACTTCTTCAAGTTGGCACTTCCTTGATCTCCTAAGTGTTGCATMTTCATCAAAGGTTACATCTCTATTGATATCAATATGATGGTAACCTGGTATGCAAATTCTGAAGGCCTTGGAGACCTCACAATATCCAACAAATATTCCMTTCTTTCATGAAGGGTCCAACTTGGTTCTCCTTTCTTTTGGAATGTGTACAAACACTAGACATCCAAATATTTTGAGATCGCTTACTCCTGGCTTCTTTCCGRAGAACATCTCTTCGGGGGTTTTGAATCCAAGTGCACTATGGGATAACCTATTTTGGACATAGACTGATGTTCTTGCTGCTTCAGCCCATAAGTGCATTGGAAGATCTTGATCATGGATCATAGTCTTCACTGCTTCCATTATTATTCTATTCTTTCTTTCTGCTACACCATTTTGTTGAGGATTATAGGGAGTGGTGAGCTCCCTCTTAATCCCGACATCTCTACAAAAGATTCCAAACCCTTTTGAGGTGTATTCTCCTCCATTATCTGACCTGAGTATCTTGATTTTTCTTTCAGAGATATTTTCTACCAAGGCTTTGAATTCCTTGAACTTTCCGAGTACTTCATCTTTGGATTTCAAGAAATAAACCCAAGTCTTGCGAGAGTAATCATCAATAAATGACACATAGTATACATACCCACTTAAAGAGGTTAATTTCATTGGACCACATACATCTGAGTGAACAAGTACAAACCTCCTTCTTATGATACATGGGATACATCCTTCATTCTTATCGAGGTTCCTGTCATGTGCTTGAGAGCCAAGTATCTTATCTGGGTATCATAAAACATAATCTTTAATTTCTTCTTTAGTTAACTTCTTGGGTGGTTCATCATCTTTAGTTGTATGGGCATGATGTCTTTTGTTACTTCTCTTCTTGAATTCTACCCTTCTGGAAGGAAAATCCTTAGAAATGTGTCCCATCTTATCAAAATGATAACATTGATAAGAGAAGAAATCGTTTTCTCTTCTTTGCCCCTTCTGAAATTTATGGAATCTCCTTGGAGGGTGAGATTCTTTATGGAAGTGGTTGAATCTCCTTGGAGAGTGAGATTCCTTATGAAGATGGGTCTCCATTTGGAAATGAAACGATTTCCTTCCTCCTTTAGCATGAGCATCTAGGGCCTGGTCTTCATCCTTTAATAGCACTGCTTCTCTGTTGGCTACTCTTGCTTCTTCTTGAACACATTATTCCCATAAGCTATCAAAATGGAGTTTTTATTTTCTTGCACATATGGTTTGGATGAATTCATCCCAAGGTCTTGTGAGACCATTACAAACTATCATTATATTTATATCTTCATCTATGTTATCTCCAATTGCTTCTAATTGTTCCTTGAATTGAGAAACCCTAGAGAAATAGTCATGGACTATTTCTCCCTTCTACATCTTTGTACTCTTGAGTTGGGTTCTCAAGTTCATCTTCTGGTTGATGTTCTTTCCTTCATACATTCTAGTTAGGGCTTCAAACATTTATTTTCATCTCTAGTTAGGGCTTCAAACATTTATTTTAGATTATTCTAGAAGACACTTGAGGGATCAAGTGATATTTAATGGAATCCGCAATGGTTTTGCCCATGACCATATCCTTCTTGTACTTTTATTTGGCTTCATCTTCTTCGGGTTCTGGCACATTTTATTTTATGAATTTTGCTAGGTCATCTTCAAGAATGAGTCCAAGTCTGTACTTCCGTGTAATGGAATTTTTTCCACACCTTCTAACTTCTCAACAAGCTTAGTGCTTGGTGCATCTTGACTTGAGTTGAGAAAATGACCAAAATTGAAAGTGCTCAAAAAAGTGATTTTGAACTTAGTAGGAGATGTGATGGGCTAAGGCAAGTAGGCTAGAGCTGTTAGACCTCAAAAATTTCTCTAAGTTTTCCCCTTGAAACTTGACCTACTAAAATATGGACTGCACGTCCTGGTACCGGGTTCGTTTTCCTCGTACTAGTAAAAGTGTTTACACTTCCTCGAGGCTCATTCACCTAAAAGGTGTGCTCAAGTCATAATGATTTCACTAGGCTAGGGGTGCACTTTTCTATATGGTTTTTACGCAAAAGTTCCAATCCAACAAAAATCCCCAATTTTCTTATACGACAACAATAACTTTTTTAGGTACCCAAAGATAGGTGCTCTCTCTCAGCCTTAGCTTTGATACCATTTTCAATTTAGAGCTGTTATTACATATTTTCAATTTACTAGAAAATAATAGCATAAGTAGGATCATTGAGAGAAACACAATCACAAAGTACACAACATTTTATCCCGGGAAACCCTCACGTGGGAGAAAACCCAACAAAAAACTTCCTTAATATAGATTTCCAATACAATGCCAAGAGAAAGACCAAAACACTAAAGATAATCCACCACTAAAGCATGCACCTTTCTCTTCTCCTTATTCTAACTTCAACTTCCTTCAAACTTGTGCACTAGATTATCGACTTGAGTGAGTGAGTGAATGAGGCGTCATCCTCTCTTATTTATACTAGCTGGGAGGCGCTAGGGTTGTGTCTCTTCACCAAGCAGGGCCAACTTCTCCATCTAGTGGTTAAAACCACTTTAATTATCTCTAGGGGATGACTTCACAATTACCACCATATAAACATGGTTTGACCAATCCACAAAAGGGGATTTGGTCATATCCAAGACCCAACATGATCAATCCACAAAAGGGGATTTGATCTATATAAAAATAACTCAATAATAATTAGAATACTCTTTGCAATTACAATATTTCAACATTATGCTTGTTACACAACTAATAATTGTCTGTTGTTTAGCTTACAACCTAGCTAAAACAATGAGTTTTGCTCTCCAATGAAACAAAACCCCAAATACAAATTGGTGACTCCACTTTGGGTTTATATCAACATATCTTACTTATTAGGTTGTTTTAAACTTATATCTAACAAGTGGTGACTATCAAGTTCATTTGTAGGCCTATAGGTTCACTCAACACCCACCAGTGGAGGTAAGAATTCAAAAATATCATTTTTGAGCTCTTGGCATTTCAGACAATTGTATCTCTTTGATTCGGTAGATTCACGCGACACAACCTTCGATACCCATGTGAGATGTGTAGCCCAACTATGCATTGGTCACACCATTTTTCCACATAGGAATTTGATTGCTTCCATGCGTGATTCAACCAACTGTGTCTGTATTAGCCTGCTCAAGTCCACTCAAATTCAATTTTTGAGCTCATGTAGTGGATTTATGAGGTTTGGGTGGTGGGTTTTCATTTCTTGTTCTTAGTAATTAAATCATCTAATGGCTAGGGGGTGGAATCATAATTCCTCATACTTTCCATGTGGATGGTTTATTGTTTGTCATTTCACTTTGATTCAGAGCTTATGACTTCATATATTTTCGTAATTGTTGGTTTATTCAAATTACATTGCTTAAACTCATTTAAAAGGAATAACTAGGTGGGAAAAGAACTCTTGTGGCTAATCACTCACTAATTGCAATTATTTCCTTGATTGAACAATTTATTATTAGTCAACATTTTTCAAAGTTATCATTCACTTATAGATTAGTTTTTTATGCTATCATAAAATCACACAAACAAGGGAATTACAATCTCTATCATTCAAAGTATGTTCTTTGCCTTATGCTCACAAATGATCTTGGTAAATAAAAAAAGGGTGATAAAGTGAAATACATCCCTTATAACATTCACATTTATATTGTGAATTGTCATTCACAAAATTATTTCATAACACTTAGAAATTAATTAGATGAAGAAAGAACCCCAAGTTAAAATATTTGTCTTTATCAAATTTTCAAAGTTTTCGCAATATTCACTTTCTGCAATTTAGTTCCTACCATTCCAGTTCAACATTGTTTTTCACCACTTTAAACACACATAGAAATGACCTAAAGAGTCTACTTCAATCCAAGTATACTCTTCACCCTGCACCCATAAAGCGATCCTGATGAATAAAAAAGTTTTATAAGTCTAAAATGCCTCCTTTGTCACACCATTAATCAAATCTACTAGTTCACGATGCCAATACAACCCCCTTAAATAACCAACTTAATTCATCCATTTGAGGTCAACAAATAATTTATAGTATAAGTTACAATTGTACGGATATGCATTCAAATAATTCCCCATAGTCATTTTTCATGTGAAACATAATTGTTTTCCTAGGGAGCTTGTAATCATTGTATATCAAGTGTGTTAAAACCAAGACAAGGAGATACCATGAGGGGTCATATGTTGAGGTAAAGTTGTTTTTTCAGTCTTATTGAGCCACCCAACTCTTTTTCAACTATGACCCTTGACTGTAGGAGGCTAAGAGTCCCTTGTCTGCACTTTTGAAAGGTAACTTAATGTCCAAAATTTATGACTTCTACATAGGTGGCATTTGTGGGTTGCATTTGCACCTTAGACAAATAGCATTGACAATTGGGAAATGCCCACAAAACCCTTCACTACAATTGACTTTTTTTCACCTTTACTTGTCATCTTCAGTGGATTCATGCCTTATCTATTGATAATTATTTGGAAGGCCTAGTTACAATTTGAGTGGAAGGTCATTAGAAGTCATATGATACATGCTTTTACTTTTCAAAACATCATGCAAAAAAACCATACATAAAAATGTATATAGTGGTTTAGTGAAATATGTTCATATAACATTTCAATATACACATATTTTATCCAAGTAGATCATTATTTTTCATATTAGAATTGTTTCATTGACATATCACCTTATACTTTTGAGAACTTGATTTAGTTAAGAACAATATTGAATTCCCGGTCACCTAGGCATTCAATTAGACTTCACAACCTTCCTCCTTTTCTTGGAGGCATTCCTAATATTTTGGTTTCTCCACTGAGACCAATAGAATCTCCCTCACACCCATGCTCAAGTGAAACATTGTTAGGTTCATTCTTACTAGGATTATCCTTATTAAGCACATCACCTACAAGATCATGTTCTCGAAACTCTATGTCACCAAGTTCAAGCACACACCAGTCCTCTCAATGGTAAATGTGCCACCACCACCACCCTTGTCATTATTGTTACCACCACCACACACACTAACCTACCATTTATGGCTAGTTTGAATATCTTTGATTTGATAAAACTCACCAATGACCCAATCTTACATGATCCTGCTTGGCCACCCATGCCAACCAAGCTACCCTTTGATATTCCCAAATTCAAGGAACAACCAGGTGAAGATATGACCAATCACGTCATCAATTTTCATCGAAGGTGGTTATATAATAGCATCACTGATGATACTATATAGATTAGGTTATTTCAAAGAGCCCTCACTGGTCCATCAACCAGAGTGGGTATATTGAAAAATTAATTGAGTCACATGTAAACTTTATGTGTAGCAAATGCGAACCTTAACATTCTTCCAGTTACCGATGTGTCACAACACAAGCTTGGAAATCCTTATTGATCTTCACCAAACAATATCTACCCATATCATGAATCACATCCATGAATGGCATTAGTAGCATAGCTTGTGGAAGATAAAAGTTAAAAACAAACTCCTCTTGGATTGATTTTTTAAATCCCTCTTACCCTAGTTTATCATCAAAGATGTGGCCACCATACATACTGGAAACATAAAATGAGACCATTCTAGAAGTTGTTGACCTCATATATGCCCAATAAAGGTATTTATACACGATCATTCCTAGTTATCCTCATCCTCACTCTTTTGAACAAGATACTCCTAGTGCATCACATGTAGTGAATGGTGTTATTGAGTCTATTTCTCATGTTACTAAACAATATGGTCACTCAACCCACTATGGAACCAAACATTGTGGTATGTGTCACAACACAAGCTTGGAAATCCTTATTGATCTTCACCAAACAATATCTACCCATATCATGAATCACATCCATGAATGGCATTAGTAGCATAGCTTGTGGAAGATAAAAGTTAAAAACAAACTCCTCTTGGATTGATTTTTGAAATCCCTCTTACTCTTAATCGCCAAAGATATGGCCACCACCATGCTTCAAACATAAAATGAGGCCATTCTAGAAGTGAAACATTCTGACCTCATATATGCCCAATAAAGGTATTTATACACGATCATTCCTAGTTATCCTCATCCTCACTCTTTTGAACAAGATACTCCTAGTGCATCACATGTAGTGAATGGTGTTATTGAGTCTATTTCTCATGTTACTAAACAATATGGTCACTCAACCCACTATGGAACCAAACATTGTGGTAATCGTTACAGGGGATAGCACCTCCTAAAGTGGCACTACTACTTCATGTGGTCAACCCACATATGGGTATTACAACATGACTTACACTGCTCCCAACAACCTGCATGGTGGGACACATCATCCCACTCTGGTCCTAGCATACCCCCCTCAGGAATACATGCTTCACAACATAGACATGGCCCTTCATGCAATAGTAAAAAATGTAATGGAGGTGCTTCCATGTCTTATAATTCACATAACCCATGCAGTTCCCCTCCACAGGCCAATATGTACTATGCATTCCATAATCATCCATCAAGTATCGCAACATTGCAATCCACCACACAACAAGCTAATGTTAACATTGACCAACCTTCTCCCACCTAGCAAACCCAAACATTTGAGAATTTCAATAGGTAAATCCCTCAAATCCACAAAAAAGGGAAAGAAGAAAGGGAATAACATGGTGTAAAACCCACCTCAAGGACCAAAGGGAAATTCCTCTAACCCAAACAATAATGTTGGAGGTAACGACCAACCGAGGAAACTAGTGCTAATTGGTAATAACAACCAACTAAAATAGGGAAAGAACAATTCTCCTAGGACCAATTTCCCTTATGCATTATGCGGTGATATTGGTCATTACACTCATCATTGCCCTCAAATCCACCATTTGGGACTAATACCCACAACATCCATTTCCTACCATGCCACAACAAGTAATCTTGTAAAACCCTTTTCCTCAACAAAGGGTTGTTATGAACTAATAGGAAACCGACAACTCTTCCCAAGCATCAGGGTCGTATCCGCCTCCAAATATTACTCAATTGAGAGATCCTTCCTATAAAAAAATTTACATGAATTTGGTGGAGATCCACCTTCAAAGTTGCAACCAATAATACAACATGCCTCCTAACCTAACTCTGACAAATCCAGAGGCTACTCGACCATCCACTAGTGGTCCCTTGTAAAATTTGTGTCCTAGTAATGACTATACACCATGCACTATACTAAAGGCGCCTCTATGTCACACAACTCATAACACCCATATGAGCATTCCTCATAGCTATAATAATGTTGACAACTTGGCACAATCACTTGTTTCCATGTCCTCTCTCTTGGTCCTCCAAAATTTTCCTTATCAAAGGAAGGCCTTATTATTTTCACTAGGAATCATTGAGCCATCCAACTCATAATTAATGACCTTTGACTTGGACATTTCTGAGTTGAGACTCCTATCATTAGTGTTGACCCAAAAATCTGCTTTAGGCTCAACAAGATGTTCTCATTTTTTATCTTCATGTGCTAGTAGGAGGGTTACTCTAAGAAGCCTATCAAGTTCTGGTTCCAGTCAAAGATAGTGGTAGGAGTCATAGTTATCATGGCCCTTTCCCATTAAAAAGTATCAAGAGGTTTCTTTTAAAGGTTCACTCGAGCACATAGTGATTTATCAGACACTAGAAGAGTATCAATCATTGATTTTAAGTCACTTGGTCTTAGTTCAAGTCAGTCACAAGGTTCAAATTTCAGTTTGGCCAATGCTTCAATTATCAATCAGAGGGTTAGTAGGGTTAAATGGATTTCATGAGGTGAGGATTCAACTTGCGAAATTTTCAATGCTGGCCCTTTTCGTTGGTCACTAGGTGGGTCCCATATGAACACGATCTTTCGTAGAAACTAGAGGAGTATCAATCATTGATTTTAAGTCACTTGGTATTAGTTCAAGTCAGTCACGAGGTTCAAATTTCAGTTTGGCCAATGCCTCAATTATCAATCAGAGGGTTAGTAGGGTTAAATGGATTTCATGAGGTGAGGACTCAACTTGCAAAATTTTCAATGTTGGCCCCTTTCATTGGTCACTAGGTGGGTCCCATATGAACACAATCTTTTATAGAAAATAAAATAATTTATGTTCATTTTATAGAAAATACTGTGGTTTTACCCTATAGGGATCGAGATCAGATTTTCAATGAGCTATTATTTGCTTGATTATGAGTTTGTGTGATTGGTCTACGAAGGGCATGAGTTGCACGTCTCCTAAAAGGCCAAATTTCATAGTTGTGACTTACTTATTAGTTTTGATCCGGATAATATTGAGAATGACATGAAGGTTGAGATATAAAAAGGAAACACAGAGATATTGAAAGAAACACAGTAATACAGTTAAACTCAGATTTTATTCATGACTTTATGGAATACAAAAGACTGTAAAATACAAAGTACACACGCTAGCTAGAATGGTGGTAGTTTATCTCCGAAGAGAGAGATGTGACAGCTACGCTCATTCGCAAGTAGGTGATTACAAAGAGGCAGAAAATGAATTTTAACATAAAGCAACAATGAGAAAACCCTAAACATCCAAAACCCTAACCCCAGAAGATGAAATACCCAAAGGTTTGTGGGCCCCAATGTGGTTAGTTGATAGGTCAACTTCTCGGGGGTGTAAATTTTGCATATGATCTCCATTTGGGACACTCGTTACCCCATTGGAAAGGTCTAGCCGAGAAGTACACATTTTTTCAACCTATCAACTACCTTTATACACATGTTAGATGTTGTCAAGCCAAAAAACATCGTTTAGGGCCTCAAAATGACCCCTGAAGTTTGGGACCTAAAAAATCGTAGAAAAACTACCAAGATGCGGAACCATTCTGAATTACTAGAATATGTGGGTGGCCACCAATATCCACTTGGATCGGTCCTCCCCCCCTTAGGAAGAAATTGTCTCCATTGTGTCAAGTTCCTCCATCAGATGGAGAAACTTTTGCTGAATCTGACTCCTAGTGAGCCACTTGCCTTGGTGAAGAAGTTTCCCTGCTTTGACAACCCGATAGAATTGGATGTTATGTTGGTGGGTGCCCTTCATCTTGGTGTCCATGATTCCATAATATGTCACATGTTCAATGCATTCAGGATTGAGTTATGTAGGGGCCAAGTGCTTGACTGCATCTGAAGTGTCCATGGAGGTGGAAAATATGGTCGAAGTAGTTCCACATTAAATATTGGGTGCAAGCCAAGGAAATGGGGAATACTTAACTCAAAAGCATTCTCACCCACAACCTTGGTGATGGTGTAAGGCCTATATCAGAGTCAGCAGAGGTTCCAATTGGGTCATGTGAGGTGCTCTTTCTGCAAATGCAATCATACCTTATCTCCCACCTAAAACTTGTGTGGCACCCAATGTTGATAATGGTGTTGTTTGTACTTGGCATTGGATTTCTACAAAATATGATGAACTTGTTGTTGGATGTGTTGGATTCGCTCAACAAATTTGGTCACTTGATCGGTCTCGGTTTGAGCATGGGAGGAATTTTCCTGTGTAACTGCAATGGGCAGAGCTACGCCAACATGGGCCATTGGATGGAACCCCAAGCACACCTGAAAAGGGTTATGGCCAATAGAGCTATGGAGTGATATGTTGTAGCTATGTTGAACATAATGAAGGATCTCATCCCATTTATGTGTATGTTTAGAATTGTACATCCTCAATATATGGACAATCATCCTGTTGACTACCTTTGTTTGTCCATGAATCTATGGGTGGAAGGCAATCAATTTGATCATCTTGGTGTCTATCATCAACCGTAGGCTAGACCAAAAAATACTCAAGAACCTATTATCTTGATCTGAAATAATGGTATGTGGGAGCCCAAAATGAACCCAAACAATTTCAAGTAAGAACTTAGCGATGGCCTCAGCTATGATGCTCTTCTTTCAGGGTGCCAAAAATTCCATCTTAGAGAATTGATCAATGTCCATGAAGACACAGTCATTCCCATGCTTGTTTGAATTCAAACCAGACATGTAATCCATGGAGATGGACTCCCAAGACCTATATGGAGTAGGAAGAGGGGTGTAGGGCACTTGTTTCTTGATGGTAGGTTTGGAAATGATGCGGGCAATGAAGGATCTGATGTACTTGCAAACGTATTGTCGAAGCTTTGGCCAATAAAAATTCTTTTGCAATACTACCATTGTTTTGTCCACACCAAAGTGTCCTGCCACCCGACTGTAATGAGATTTTGAAATCAACTTTACAAAATCGACACTTGGTGGTAGCCCAACTTCATATCAATCTGCTGAAAAATTTGGCTTCCTTGAGTTGATTGAGGAGATCATGAATCTGGGGGATTCAATATTGATTCTTGATTATGATATTGTTCAGGAGTTTTTAATCAATACAAAGTCTCCATGTCCCATCCTTCTTCTCTAATAGAACAATTGGCCTCCCGCAAGGTGAGTAGCTTGGTCTGATGTGTCCCTTCATAATTATTTTTTGGATCTAGTGTTTGATTTATTCATTCTCCATAACAGAATGCTTGTATATAGGTCGTTAGGTAGAGGAGTATCGGGTGTCAAATCAATTGATTACTTTACCTATCAGTGCAAAGGCACCCTATTGAGGCAAATATATCTTTTTTTTCTTCTACTATCTTGTCCACCTGTTGTTTATGTGTAGAGAGACCTCGTGTAGAGGTTTCAGTGGTTACAGTGACCTTTCGTTCACCTTTCGACCGGACCATAAAGAGGACAAATATTCCAGTATGAGAGACCACCTTTCTGCATTGCTTCCCGAAGATCAAAGAGACCACAATAGTTATGATTGTCTCTGATACCATGTAGAGTTGATCTCCCAAATTAATAATGACACTAGGGGGGATAGATTCATAGACAACATGACACTTCCACATATATGGTTGTCCTAAAATAACATCACAAAATTCAAGGAGGGAAACATCACACAATACCTCATCTTTGAAGGGTTTGATGTTGTTGTGCATGCGACATTGTTGGCTAACAAAAATGTCTCATCCTTGGCTGAGCCAACCGATGGTATATGGTTGAGGATGCAACATTGTTGATAGGTTCAACCTCTTAACGACATCTACTGATATTAGGTTCTTCTGGCTACCGTTGTCAATAATTAAATGGAGGGGCATCCCCTTCACCCACATCTGTGAGTGGAAGAGGAACTCCTCTTCTTCAGGATTCTATGGTTCCCCTGGTTGGAATTTTGTGTTAGCGATTTTGACATTGGGTTCTGTGCCAATGATTTTTTTCCCTTATCCAGTTTTGAATCTGAGTTTGAGTCGACATCCCACTAGAAGGCTTTCATCTCAACCAAAAATGATTGTTTGGAGTGACATTCATTAGTGTTGTGCCAAGGGATTTTGTGAAATTGACACCACTTTTCAATGTCCTTCTTCGACTTCCCATTACCCTTCTTTGCCTATGGTTTGGACTGGTTGTCCTGGGGATGACCATCCTTTCTTTGGAATTTAGGGCCACCTTTACTGTGCTTCTACTGCAATGGGTTTGTAGAATTGAAATCCTAGTGAGGAGATGTCTAGGAACTCCATATCCATTTGGATGTACCTATGTAGACCATTGCAATATTTCAGGACTAGGTGCCACTYGGAGTCTTTAATACTCAACTTTGTGCGTAACGTATGGAAGATGTTGGTGTACTYTGGAACCGTTTGGTCTCTCTCCTAACACAAAGTTGTCCATCTCATGTACTGGTCATCATAGTTTCTAACAAGGTAGTATTGCTCCTCGAGGGCATCAACAAAAGCCACCCAAGTGGGTCCTGGCTCAAAAGTTGCAGACTCATCTTCGGCATGGTGTTCACAGTAAGTATCCCACCAATCTGTGACATGGGAAAGGGATTTAGGGAGCGCAAAGGTGATTTTTTCAATGTTGGAAACAATTTGGACAAAGAAATAACCCTCTAGCAGAATTAACCATTTTTCCAAAGCATTGGAGTCTATCTGGCCTTCAAATAAAGGAATATGAAAGTTAACTTGTACCTTAAATGGCTTCGCACCTCCGAAGTGATTGTTGGTTGAAGGTGCCTCCATTGTTGTTGGTAGTTTCCGAAGGATCTAGGCGAGATTATTCATCATATCATTCCTCTATCGTGTGTGGGATTCCTCAAGCAACAATTTGATAAGATCTCATGCTTCRCTTTCCCTCATTTCTTCCGCCATAGGAGGTTGCTTGGGCTAGCAAGARCGATTGTCCTCAAGAGAAACTAGCTTGAGACCCAACTCTCTATACCTTGACCTCATCGGGGACATGCTCTAAGAACGACAAGGAGCATAATGCTATGATACCACTGATCCAGATTATATTGAGAATGACACGAAGGTAGAGAGATAACAAGGAAACACATGGAGATATTGCAAGAAACATAGTAATACAATTAAACTCAGTTTCTATTAATAACTCTTTGGAATACAAAATATTGTAAAATGAAAAGCACACACTCTAGCTAGAATGGTGGTAGCTTATCTCTGAAGAGAGACATGTGATGGTTACACTCATTCCCAAGAAGTTGATTACAAAGAGGCTGGAAATGCCTTTTAACATAAAGAGACAATGAGAAAACCATAAACATCCAAAACCCTAACCTGAGAATATGAAACGCCAAAAGATTTGTGGGCCCTGATGTGGTTAGTTGATACCTCAACTTCCCAGGGGTGCAACTTTTGCATACTATATTTTTTGGGGGCACTCAATACCCCTTTGGAAAGGTCTAGCCAAGGAGTATGCATTCCATTTGGCATAGCATCTACCTTTAGATACATGCTAGGCGTTGTCAAGCCAAAAAACGTCATTTAGGGCCTCAAAATGGCCCCGAAAGTTTGGGACCTGAAAAACCGTAGAAAAACTTCCAAGATGTGGAACCGTTATGAATTAGTGGAACGGGTGGGTGGCCACTAGTATTCACCTGGATCAAGTTTATATTTTGAAATATGACTCAAAAGGAAAAACATGTGTAAAGGTCATGTAGGGAAATGTGAGACCTTTCCAACATTATAGCATATGCCTAGTTTTGAGCTTCGATTGTTGAAAACGAGCCTTCACAATTTTAGGATTAGTTTTAGAGGTTAGTTTGGTGATAGTGATTCATGGTTTAAAAAATGCCACTAATAGGATCAAAATTAGAAGATCATAATTTTCATGCTATATTGGACTCATAGACCTTTCCAACGGTGCCTCGTTTTCCTCATTTCGACATTGTATGACCCAATTATATCCATCAAAAATCTCTTAACTAGTTGAGGTGGGATGGTCTAACCAACTTGCATGGAAAACATTTAGGTTAGTCAAAGAAGCACTTAAAAACCTCATCTTAGAGTTTCATACCCATATCAATGAATTACTCATTGAGTCCTTTCTGACGATACTTCGTTTTCCCCGATTAGATATCGTATGGAAACGTGGCAACTTTCACAAGTTTGGGTATTTTGTGGGTACCATTGGAAAATCAAGGTTTAGAGGGAAAAATTTCCTGGCCAAAATTGAGGGCCTAGGCGGCCACACGATCAGATTGTCAGTTGTGTTTTCGTGATGGGTTCATCAAGACCTTTCCAATTGTATGTCCCATGCCACATTCTGGCTATGTCTCATCTAGCCACATTCTTGGTCTCTGTCAATGAAAGTCAAATTAAACTAGGGTTGAATTTGCACACATTTCGAGAAAATTATTTTAAAAAGGAGGAGAGCATGGGCATGACAAAATATAAAACTCCTTCCCTACCCCTTTCAGGATTCATTTGACAGGTTTTTGAGGAAGGGAATGGAGCTCAAGTTCATCTCCAAGTATTAAGATAACATAGTTTTCACCATAAATTGTATGGCCCCTATGGGAAATATAACGCAGGTGTCCCATAGTGCTTTAAAAATTTCCTCCATTGCATGTTTATAGAGTTTCAAAGAATGGTTATGTTAGCATTGGTTCAAAATATGAATGAGGGTGTTTGAGAGAATTGTTTGAGGGAATGGTTGGTTTTTATTGCATGGCTAAATTTAGATTGCTAGTTAATACTATTTATGGTTAAGTATGGGTGCAATAGACTTGTTGGTTTAGAATTTTGTTAGTTCAAATTTGTTACACTTGAGTGGTTWCTAGGAAAATTTGAAAGAGGGAGGGGATTTGAATCCCTCTTGGGCACCAGGCCCAAGCTCTAGATCCCTCTTAGAAAAATTATGGGTTGTTAGGTTGTAACARTCATGTAGGTGCAAAATTGAGGGTGAGGGGGTTTGAACCCTTGACCTCCCCCATTTTCCCCCTTTCATTCTAAAAAATACAAAGAAAAACCAAATAAAAGGAGAGGGAAGGGGTCAAACTCACAACCTCCCCCTCCTTTCTAAAKTTAAAACCCACTTTAAAAAAATGGTCCAAGTGTCCCTCCTTTCCACCAACCATGTGCACAAGGCTCCACMTAGCTGCCACTTGGATCGACRGTCCCCCATTCCTCTGCAAACAAAGGSCACTACCACGCCACCTCCTCTCAAACCCTAGGGGCAGGTTCTTTTGTTGGTCACCTACACACCACTCATACACCACCCCTGCCTATATTTTTTCAAAATATAACACGGGGAGGGGCGAGGGGTTGTCTCGTCGTCATCACCAGGTCATATGTATACAAAAAGGGATAAAGGTTAGAAGACGATGTTGTATATATATATATACATATATTTCAAAATAACTATATATTAAAATTTCATTTTCCCCCTAAGGGACATTGACTAAACTAATTGCATATCTTCCTCATTTAGAGATAGATTTTCACCAAGAATTAGTCTAGGCGACCATAATGGAGTGTAGATCATAGCTACAATAGTTACACTCACAAATTCAACCTAGAATTTTAGTAGGACTTTCAAGAGTGTTAGGAACCTTGGTTTTGGCTAGAGGCTAGTGTCGAAATGAGGCTTAATTGGAGGCCTCTAGAGCCGAATTTTCTGAAACCGAAAGAGACCCATTTTAGCTACAAGATTGTAGACTTTAAGAAAGATAGTATTTATAGAATTGATTTTAGAATTTAGACTTAATTTCAAATTTTCCCCAAATCATCCCTCCAAACAACATTTTCCCGTGACCTTTCTAAGGCCATATCTCTCTCATCCTAAGCCCAATTTGTGTCAAAGGACGAGCATTGAGAATTTGGTGAGAAGGGTTATAGTATGAAGACATATAATTTAAAAATCGTGGTTGTTAGGCACAAGAGCCCCTTTTTCCAATTCGAGCTTGGATTGAAGCCATTCTCTACCAATCTTTGGGACAATCTTATAGGTAGCGAGGGGGCCATAATTTTCGGTCTGAAAAGTGTCCGAACAATAGACCATTTCCTCACTTTCAGAAGCCAATGCCATGATCCCCTGCCCTCCAAATTTGGACATTTTTTCCCCAAGTCATGGGCCTTCACCCTAGTGAATCCAATAGCCATTGATGGTCTTTTGACACGATGAATCCACCTAATGCCTCTAGTGAGGATATTTCCACCTAGTCCATTCTTTGCATTTGGGTGATACCTCCTTGTGCTCTTTGTGACATCATGGTTGACCCCTTGAAAGAAGAAGCCATCAGACACAAATTCCCCTTCCATGGACATTATGCCAATTACAAAGCCTACAAGGAAAAACTAATTTTGTATGTCGCTATGTTCCTGATTATGTGACTTGTGCCCGTTGATTCTGAAGAATGTTGCATCAAAATATCCTCTTCATATGGGATGATCTAGTGAAACAAGCCTTTGATTCATTAAAATAGAACTCTCAAATATGCCATTAATGAACCCCCCTGACTTCAACAAGGACTTTACCCTTTACTTATCCACCTTAGGCATTATTTTCATCGAAGTATTAGTCATGTTGGAACACATATAATTCCGAACTTTTGAGATTCCCTTTTTCCACTTCTTGAAAATATAATCTTTCCCAAAACGGTAACTTAGAAAATGACTTTCAAATTTCAAATCAAATTCATATCTGGTTAATTAGAAATAAGGAGCAC
>SNQJ01S0037069.1:87099-109889 GCA_010110895.2 Picea sitchensis | reverse complement strand
ATCTAACGGTAGAGATTATGTTAGGATTTTTTTCCCTAGAAGGCAACCCTCTTTTATGAGGGAAATGTATTGCGGCTATGGTTGAGGGTGAATATTGTATTCTAAGAGAGGATACTGTGAGAGAAAGAAGAGGAAGTTACAACGAGTTTTGCTGTAGGTTGTATCCCTTCATTTGCTGGATAATAATAAAGGAAGGACCTGGCAATTTCTCTGGTGAACGTAGCCCACATTGGGTGAACCACGTAAATCTGTGTCTCTCTTGTATTGTGTGTCTTATGTGTTTTGTTTCTTTATTTGTTTTATTTTATTTCTCTGCGGTCCTGTTTTTCTAACAGTTAGCTATGCAATAAAGGTAAAGAGTATGCATAGGCATCAGGAAGAGGGCATAGTTGGTGCACAAAGAATATAAAAACGCAGAACAAAGAAGAGATGGGGGTTGTTGTTGAGAGTGTTTCATGCGGGTAGAAGCATGTTGTGTGCAGGAGTTGAAGCGCACAAAAGAGGCGTGGTGCATAGAATGGAAAGAAGACACAGAGCATAAAGCGCAGAAGAAGCAAGGAACATAAATGCATATCTGAGAGAAGAACATAAAGCGCAACAAACGTGAGGAGAGAGACATTGATGTGGGCAGAGAAGAGCAGTGTAGCAAAATAGTGATGATACTGGTAAGCCATAGATAAATTTTGTATCACTGTGATAAATTCAAGAAAGCAAAGATTTATATTTCAGGGTGGTAGGGAGGTGCGAGGGAGGACTATTGTCCTCGGAGTTTCAAGGGGGTGCTTGAACACAGGGAGTTGTAGCTTCCATCTAGTTGTAGCCAGAAAAACCAAGGTGGCAGGGTGGTGCAAGGGAGAACAATTGTTCTCTGGTATATAGGTTGGTGCATGTGTGACCGGAAGTTGGAGATTCCATCAAGTTGGTACTGGAACACTCTGGAAGTTGGTGCTTCCATCCAGTTGGTGCTGGAAAACTCAGGGAGTTGGTGCTTCCTTCTAGTGGGTGCTAGAGAAACCAGAGAGTTGGTGCTCTCAACAAGTTGCAGCTTGAAAAATAGAGGTGGTAGCCTCACAATGAGTTGGTGCTCATAAGATTGATAATGTACAGAAAATAAAGATTTCTTATCATATCAAGAAGAAGAGGTTTTTCCCTTTATGGGTTTCCTCGGAAAATATCTGTCTCTGTATATTTCATGTGTGTGATTGATGTTGAATATTTTATTGCTTACATTTCTGCATTATTGTGATCGACATTGAGTGTGTTGTAAAGAGTTTAAAATAGGCATAATTGTTTAAGCACAATAACAATTGATTCATCCCTCCCCCCCTCTCAGTTGTCCAACACATTATTCCCTTCTCATATATATTACAGTGGGAAGTTGATTATACAAATAATATATGTGAGTATGAAGCTCTAGTCTTAGGATTAGAAGCTACCAGAAAGTTAAAAATTGAACATCTGATAGTTTATGGTGATGCAGAGCTTATTGTGAAACAAATAAAGCAACAATATCAAGCCAAGCATCCAAGGCTAAGATCATACAAAAATTGTGCCTGGGATTTGATAGAAAATTTCTTCTCATCCTTTAACATTCACTCCATTCCCAGAATGGAAAATCAACAGGTCGATTCTTTAGCCAAAGATGTGGCGACCTTTGTACCACCTACTACCCTAAAACTGAAATATCACATCGAACTGAGACATAGACCTTCAATCCCAAATAACGTTCAGCACTGGAAAGTATTTGAAGACGACGAACAAATGTAACAGTTCCTTGAAATGGTTGACGAGTTCTCTGAAACTCACATAGATCAGGAAAACCAGAACGATCCTATCTGGGTCATGCAGGAAGGTGAAAACCCTGAAAGTTTCCAGGATAATATTGAAAATCATCGTATTCTTGTGCTTAAAAACAATCATATCCCTAGAGTTCTGATCCCCTTAGAGAGATTGTTTGACCATGATGACATGCCATTAAAATCTACCTTACGTCCCCAACCCTAAGAGGTTGAAGACTGTAATATAGGAATTGTGGAAAACCCTAAACCGGTCAAGATATCTAAATACCTTCCAGCCCAAATGAAGAGTAAGTACGCCGAGTTGCTTGGACAGTATAAAGACGTCTTTGTGTGGTATTAGGACAATCTAAAAACTTACGATACCTCTATAATTGAACATAAGATTACTTTGAAGCATGGTATCAAACCTTTCAAGTGGAAGCTTAGACAGATAAATCCTATCCTCCTGCCGGTGATAGAAAGGGAAGTCAAGAAGCTTCTCGACGCAAAGATTATCGTTCCACTCAGGTATTCCGGATGGGTAGCAAATTTGGTACCCATAAAGAAGAAAAATGGAGAAATAAGGCTTTGTGTAGATTTCAGAAATTTAAATCGGCCATCCCTCAAAGACAACTACCCACTACCAAGAATGGATCATGTCCTAGAAAAGGTAGTTGGAGCTAACAGAATGTCCATGATTGATGGTTTTTCAGGATACAATCAAATTGTTGTCCATGAAGACGACAAAGAAAAAACCGTGTTTACCACTCCATGGGGAAATTTCATGTATGATAAAATGCCATTTGGTTTGATAAACGTAGGGGTTAATTTCCAGAGAGTGATGGATTTAGCTTTCATCGGTGAAAGAGACAAATTTATTGTTATTTATCTCGATGATTTGATAGTTTTTTCTAACTCGGATGCAGAACATTTGGTACACCTCAAACAAACTTTTGAGAAATGCAGAAAAATTGGTTTGTCTCTTAATCCTAAGAAATCACACTTCGCTATGCAAGAAGGTAAGCTCTTGGGTCATATAGTTACAAAAGAAGGAATCAAGGTTGATCCTAAGCGAGTTGAAGTTATAGACACAATTAATATTCTTAGGAACAAAAAATAAATTCAATCTTTTTTAGGAAAGATCAACTTTTTGAGAAGGTTCATTCCCAATTTTGCTGAAATAATTAAATTGATTACATATATGTTGAATAAATACAGCGAAGTGAAATGGATCGTCGAAGCTAAAGCATCATTTGAGCGAGTCAAGAAAGTTATAGGCGAAGCACCATTGTTAGCCAGTCTAGACTATACCAAGGAATTCTTGATCTTCTCTTTCGCTTTTGAACATATTGTTGCGGTAGTTCTCCTGTAAAAGAACGAAGAAGGTTTTGAGAAACCGATATCCTTTTTCAGTAAAAGCCTAAGGGATGGAGAATTAAAATATGATATGCTTGAAAAACAAGCTTACACAATGGTGAAAGCTCTCAAAGCTTTCAGAACATATGTGCTACACTCCAAAATAATCGCTTACATGACAACAAGTGTTGGCAAAGACATTGGTTTCCCTCGAAAAATAGTCATTGACAATGCCCAAGCTTTCAAATCTATGGCAATGATCAATTTATGCCAAAAATAAAACATTGTGTTAGGACATTCTATAGTTTACTATCCTCGGGGGAATGGGTTAGCCAAATCATCCAACAAGATCCTGATGACTATAATAAAAAAGGTGTTAACAGAAAATAAAAAATCTTGGCACGTTCATTTGAACTACGCCTTATGGACAAATCGAATCGGCACCAGGAAATCAATAGGTATGTCCCCTTTTCAAATGGTTTATGGTATTGACGTTGTCCTTCCTATCAAACTCGCTCTTCTTGTGATGAGGCTCTGGCAGAATGGAAACGAAGAATCAAATGACATTACAAGAAGGATAAATCAACTAATCGAAGTCCAGCAAAATAGGGCTGAAGTAGATGACAAACTTCAGTAATACCAAGACAACATGAAGGCCCTTTTTGATAAAAAGGATAAAGACCTGGAGTTTCTTCTTGGAGATCTCGTTTTAAAGTGGGATGCTAGAAAAGAAGATGCAGGGAAACACAACAAGTTCGACCATCTCTGGTTTGGACCATTCAAGATTGCAATTGTTGAGGGAAAAAATTCCTTCTTTCTGGAAAATCTCGACGGAAAAACCCTTGACGCCCTATCAATGAGCGTTACCCAATTTTTTTTATGCAATAATCATATTTCACATTCCCATTGTATATACCGGTTTGGTTTCATGTTTTGATTTGCAATTTTATTTTCTTTTTTAAGTTATCCAAATTTTACTTTTCGTTGTAAATAAACCAATTCTTATTTGATATCATAAAAGCAAAATATAAAATATTTGTACTACATATCATTTTTATTCTGCGGAATTTTCTTACATTTCCCATTTTGTTCCCGTGTAGAATACTTACTATCAGAATGGAAGGTGAGAAGGTATCAGAATCTGACACTAAGTTTTTAAAACATTTGCTTTCTCCCCAAACAGGTGATAAACTAATGATTTACTTGATTGAAAATATAAAGGAAATATGAGATATGAACTCCTACACCACTAGTCCAAGCTAAAATTTCGAGGAACTATTATTGAATGCAAAGAGGGTTTCACTCATATAGATATTGTCAACTGATCAAAGATCAAAGAAATATAAAATCACAGCCTAATTTTGAAGCCTTCTCTGAATGAAATAAAAATGAAATAAAAATGAAATAAAAATAAAATAAGAATAAGAATAAAAAAGGCTAGAAGCAAAGTTCGAGAGTCAATAAACAAACTTGTGTGGGAATGGGGCCCTTTTAAAACAGACTCTCTAAGTCTTTGTTCTTTTCTACTATGCCTATCTTTGAGCTTTTATTCGCTTCTAATTTCCACTATCATTTCCTTCATCTTCATAGAAAGAAATGGTTTCACCTTGACTCTGAAAACTTAAAAAATACCTTTAAAATGAGGTTAGGTGAGAATCGTTATGATTCCTATGATTTTAGATGAAAGAAAGTATGTCTAGGCTAATCCTAATAATTCTATCAGATTTTAAACTGATTAATTTGCTCAAGGTCAATCCCTGAAAATTAAAATTCCCATAAAATACTCCCTATAGGCGAAGGTGTATTGAATATTAGGAGAAAATCAGTCCAGAGTACAATCAAAAAATTGTTGACAGACCTTCGTTGTTAAATTTTAAGCATATATCATCCCTTGTATGATACATACAAATTGATTGCCCCCACTTCAAAAATATTGAAATATAAGACAGATGGTGAAAGGAAATTCATAATTTGATTGCCCCCATCTAGTCCAAGACAAATGGTGAAAGGAAATTCATAATTCGATTGCCTCCATTTTTTCCAAAAAGAGATGATGAAAGGAAATTCATATAATGATTGCCCTCATCTCAACAAAATGCGAATTGAAGTGGTGAAAGGAAATTCAATGGGAGATGTAGATAACTTCACCGGGGCACTGCACACGCTTGCTAGCAATGAAGCAATGTCTATGATATTTGTAAGGGTGTCATACACGTATATAACATACTCTAGTATCTAGTTCTCTTTCCGAAAATATTTACATTCTAAACCAACAAGGGATTCCCTAAATAAATCGTTAAATTTACTTAACCTTGATGTGAAAAAAATCGACCAAAGTCTGATATTTCAGTTAAGGTTGTTTTGATTATCTTAAGCAAATCCAAACTCAGTTTTAAGAAAGGGAAATTATCAATAGCCTAAGTTGAGATCAATAATTAGGTGTGTTTTGAAGGTTTTCTGAGATTCGGTTGAAGCTAAAAAAAAATTGTGTATGATTAGTCCATGAAATGTGTGTTTCCCATAAATGTAATAATGACTCCATTCACCCAATAAATGCACTCGGTCTATTGTTCTCCCGCATCTCACAGGGAGACGCAATATCCAGATGGAGCCTATGTTGGAACACATATAATTCCGAACTTTTGAGCTTCACATTTTCCACTTCTTGAAAATATAATCTTTCCCAAAACGGTAACTTAGAAAATGACTTTCGAATTTCAAATCAAATTCATATTTGGTTAATTAGAAATAAGGTGCCCGTGATATCCGTCGTTGATGAAGGCTTTCCATTTTGATCGAACAATCCTAATTTCTCCAGAGTTTTGGAGCCGCCTGACGGTTAATAACGTGAATCACTAAAGGTCGCTCTGGAGCTTCGCGCTTCGGGTATTTCGATAAGTCTTAACGATAAAAGTCTCGAAACCCAAAAGTGTTCATTCGTCATTTTTCCTAAACCTTTGAAGGACACGATTCATGGTACACGTGTATCTTTTGAGTCTTCCCCGAGTTGACACATGGCACCAATTTATGACATTTTCGTTTGAAGATTCATTCGATTCTAAATAACACGTGGAAACTCCCTTTTCTCGACACGTCATCTAGAATGACATCATCTATGACACGTCACTATAGGAGATTACCTTCGGAAATATAGCAAATAAATAATTCATAAATCACCGAAGCACCAAAATGTCGAAATATTAAACCTTAATTAATTAAGTTTATCATGGTCAAGAGATAATTAATGACTTCGTGCTTCGGGGTTTGGACGTTTACCTTTCAGCGTATCCTAAAATCTGAAGTTGGAATCTTCGAAACACTTAAAGTCATAAATATGATTAATTAAGACTTAAATTAATTACCGGATAATTAATCACTTCGCATTTTCGGGTTTCGGGTATTTCCTCTCGAACTACATTTAAAAACCTCGAAGTCCGAATCTCCGAAACGCTTAAAGTTAACACACCTTTTAAACATGATTAATTAAAGTGTTCAAAACAATTATCCAAGGATTAACCTTCGCAGATTTGGGATTCAGATAGTTTTCACTCCGTCTCATCTAAATTTCTCGAACACGAACCGTCGAATATTAATGGCATTTATGACAAATCAACGGTAATGATTTTTAACGAAGATTGTGGATCACCAGGTAGACTTTTCCATTAAAGTTAATAAATTTGTCGTCAGTAAAGCTATACTAGAATCAATGCATCTGATGTGAATAAAAATACTTTGATTTTGAATTTCATTTTCACCTTCCGCAAAGTAGTAAGTTTTATCTGATTGAGAAGCTCACGCAATTCCTTTGTAACAGGTAACCTCGTTATGTTCTCTCAATATCATGGCACCATGAAAGATGATGAAGAATACTGATGTGGTTTGTGAGACTTCAAATCCGAATGTGGACGTTATGTCAGACATTACGCCACGAGCTATATACTATGTTAAATCTTGGACACAGGTGTTTGAGATTCTGAAACATGAGATTATAAACTACCCAGAAGATTATGGCGATGAAGTGGACGATACTCACGGAGCTAAACTCATATATATAGCCCAGCCAGAGCTACACAATATAGTTGTGCGACCGAGACTCATCTCGTATAATGGCATTATAAGATGGGCCCTGGAAAACATCGACATCCAAACTAGGAGCATTTTCAACCATCAAAAGGTTGTTGTTGGTTCTTTCCGACAAGAACACCTCCAAGTAATGTATAAGATCTCTCTCGATCCTAAATATAGTTACAATGTTGCATTTATGTTGGAGTTTGAGCAACAAGAATGCATACAATATGACAAGAGTTATCCCGATATAATCAAGTCCTGGTGGGGGCACCCAGAGAAGTTCAGGGCCGATGCTCATGGCATGTATGCCACAACATCGTTAGACACTCACATGATTTACGTAGCCATGATGCTCTGTAGACTGTTTGGGAACAAGATTCCTACTCATTTCTCGGCGGGATGGGTATCTATCATGCACGAGGTTGTCGAGGGCTACACTTTCGATTGGGCCAAGATGTTGTTGAATAATCTAGCCAAAGAAATCACTGAATACAAATTGGCTAAATCAAAGGGGAAACCCACCCCTTTCTATATGTCTGTGTATGTCATGGATGTTATCTGCTTCATAACCCATTTCCCACTGATGAATTGGAGATGGACCCCGACCAGTGCAGAGCCTATCCACTTTTACCATTCCAAGTTGTGGGTGGAAAAGTCCAAAGATTTCTTCTACGAAATCTTCCACAATGTAGTGGTGCCTATTCATATAGCCATATATGGTCAACCCCCTCCTCGGATTTCAGACAGGATCATGGGAAATTTGGGAAAACTAGCAGATTGGTTCATTGAAGAAAACTTCAGGGTTTTCAGATGCTCAGTTCCTCCCCATGCTCTCCCGCGATTTTTACCAAACCGGCTCGTATGCAGAGAGGTAGCTTACTAGACAGTAACAAGAGGCATCAACAAGGAACTTAAAGCAGCCTAGAAAAAGGTATCGCCTACCTTCCTTATCCAGGTTGGTATGTTTTCACTATTAGACTTCAATCATTCCAAAGTGGAGGTTGCAGCTTTGGAGGATGTCAAATTGGTTGACATCAAATTTAAAAGGCACGACCCACACAAAATCGTGGAAAACCACCTGACCCAATACAACATGAAGAGATATGTGCATGAAAACTCCCCACATGATGAAATATTTAGGGGATTCGGGTCTTATGAGGAGGTACTGAACAGATTCCAAACCTTGTCCCCAGATCAACATGCCAGTTTCCTCGGTTTCCAAAGATAGACGAAACAGTTTGTCGAAAGTACTACAGGGAGAGTCGATAGCCACTTCTCCTGCACAGGAATCTATGCCTCCAGGTTTTGAATCCAGGCCCTCTGGTAAGCATAATATTGAGGAAACCCCAAAGAGCTCCGAAGTTTTGACTCAGAAAGTAGAATCTTCATTATCAAGTCCACTGGGCCCTCGGGCAATGACTCAGCTCGAAGCCTTCCTAAAAAAAGGGCAGGATGCATCTCCTTCGACACTAGCCAATACAGCAGAGCAAAAGCAGTCTACGGAGATCGGTACTCCTATTACTTCATTGACACCTCTGCAATCTAGTTTAGAAAATCCTAGTTCCGAAGTCATTTTTGTAGGTGATCTCACCCCAATCTTGCTCGAAGAGATGCCTCCTTCAGATTTCTTCTTTATCAAGAGATGGAGGGCAATTTTCAAAAGAGAATCACAACAAAAATACGGGGTAATAACCAAGAGGCAGAGGATGTTGTATGATGGAAATAATCGTGATGATTCAAAATTCGCGAAAGAAGTCGCAGATTCATTGGGTGCCTTTGCCATTGCAAATAAATGGTCTGTGGAGAATTTGGCAGAGCAACTAAGACAGAAAAGTGTATTGGTGGGGATGTTGCAAGATCAAATATTGACCATGGAACAGACTGTGAAGAATAAGATGAACCAAGACTTTGAACAAATCAGAGCTTATGAGGCACCAAATCCAACAATTGTGGGCTAACCTCAAGGAGCTCCATTGAAATTCACAGACCAACAAAGGATTGGTCACTCAACATGATAAGTTAATAAGGAAATTGCAAGCCAGATTAGACCTGATTGAAGGTACATCGGTGGATATTTCAGCCTTCCAAACTCAAGCGCTGGAAATAAATGAAAAACTGGGAATGACCCAGCAAGATATTTTTATGAAGGTTGATGCCATCCAGAAGTGCTACCAGGCAGTAGACCTTGCTCTGAAGGATGTCTATATTAAGGAAATAGAAACTTGCTCAACCCGATCTAAGTTTCAAGAGGCCATCATATTGGCACATAAAGATATGTCCCTAATTTTCCTCGGCTTTCCCCTTCTGAACAAATAAGAGGTGATATGGCCCTGAAGGTGTGGGAAACGAATTTGGCAGAGAGCAAGAGATTAGATCTGGAGGTGAAGGACGCTTGCCAAGAAGCATTATCATCCTTAGACAAAAATCTAATTTATTTTGAGGGAAGCAGTATCGCAGAGGCCTTGGGGAAAATCGATATCGAAATGAATCAACATAATTCTAGAAAAAGCAAAGAGGAAACTCTAACATCCATTCAGGAAATGAGCTAGATTGACCTTCTTAAAATAAATAAATGGCTAGTGAACCCAATTTCACAGTTCCAGGCCTTAGCTTAAGAGGTGAAAAGAATTTAAGAAAGGCTTCCTCAAGTGGAAAGGAAATTATACACTTCTGAGGTGAATGAAACAATTGATCCATCAAAGTTGGTGGTGGAATTTTTAGATGGATGCAACCAATGCATCGAGCATGGAAAAGCAAGCACAGTTGTGAGTAGGTAAGAAAATGTCATTGCATTACTAAACATGGTTGGAGGGACAGATGGCAATGGGACTTCAACAGCTAAAACATTATGTTGAATTATTAAGAAGACCAGACGACAGAGGTGTCCAGCCTAAAGGAATGAGGAAAAGAAGCATTTCTAGCAGAAGACGAAGAGATAGAAGAGAATGCCAACAAAGCTCATCATTTTCTATGCAATGTTGTATTATTTCAAATATTTTCTATTTTTATTATAAGAAGTCCAACTGTTGTGAGTTGTGATAGTTTTGTATAAATACATAGATCCAAGAATTTTGCTGAACACGACAATGGTTGTAGCAAATTCTATCCCTATGCAATATCTTCTAATCCTATGACTTATCAATGATAAGTTTTCTCAATCTATAATTTGTTACCCTTAAGAGCAAAAAAATGCTACTCCTTGTGGAGTTCATCATTGATCTCTCGTTTTGTGCAACAAACCCACCATGGAATGACAACTTTTTTGATGAACATATCTTCTTGATTTCATCAAATGACCCTTGTTATGGTGACATATTAACTTATCTTCACACACAAAAATTTGGACCACCACACAATGATTGTTGATACATTTGTTAGCAAGCCCCTCAATATATCCTCATTGGAGACGCCCTTTATCATTAAGGAGTGGATATTATTTTTTGTTGATTCCTACATCATGAAGAAGCAAAATGAGTCTTAAATGACTACCATGATGATGCATGTGGTTGCTAATTATTAGGAATGGATACCACCTAGAAAATCACTCGAGTAAGCTATTTTTAGCCATCCCTTTTCCATGATTGCATTCATGTGGTTAAGCAGTGTGCAAAATACCAAATATTCACTTCCAAGTCGTGAGCTCTATAGGATCTATCCCTTCTATAAATGCATGATTGAATTCATGATATACAACCCTACATCTACCGGGGGCACAAGTACATCATTGCATCCATCGATTACTTCGTGAAATGGGCTAAGGCAACGCCCACTTACAATATCAAATCTAACACAATGACTCATTTCTTTTTCAACCATGTCATCACTCACTTTGATATCCCCAAACAATTGATCTCTAACCACGACATACATTTCAAGAACAAATCCTTCCAAGATTTGGCTTCTCACTTAGGTTTTACACACTAGTTCACAACTCCTTATTATCCATAAGTTAATGGCAAGGTTGAGGTTATCAACAAATTCCTCAAAACCATGTTGTAATGAACAATAAATCAACATAAATCTAATTGGTATCACATGACTTTCTCAGTGTTACGGGCCTATAAGACATCTATTAAAACTACCACAAGATTCACACCCTTCCACCATGTCCATGGGGTCAAAGCAGTTCTACCCATCGAATGTGAAATACCATCTTCGTAGATGGCCATTGAACTCCTCTAAGACACTACACCATTAGAAAAATGACTAGTCACATTGGAGCAAACTGATGAAAATCGTTATGCCTCATTACAAAACAATGAAACCATAAAAAAGTGCTCCAAATCCCACTACAACCATCAAGTCCTCCCTTAGACCTTTCTCGAAGGTGATCTAATCCTTGCTTATGAAACAAACAATGAAACATTAGGGCCAGGGAAGTTTGAATCTCTTTGGCGAGTCCCTTTTATAGTTAAACATTAATTGAAAAAGGGTGGCTATGTGCTTTCCTTCCTCAAAGGAGGCCTCTTCAAATATCTTCAAATACCTTATCAACAAGTTATATTCGGATAGGTTCTAGCCCTAGGCTTGTGCATCTTGTACATCCATTTGTACACACACTTGCTTTTTCTCTTTTTTCTTTGTTAGTTTGTGATTTCATTTTTTCACATAAACTCTAAGTTATTAGCACCTAATACTTTTACCTTCTTTGTATGTTCAGATGGTTCATCAACCCGTGTATCACATCGATTTTGCCAATGGTGTTAGTTGTTGGACTCAAAATATAACATCGACAACATGGGTTATCTATTCACCCTCTCATACACTGCTCCATTCAAGCGGCATATGTTTAGGTCCCACCACCAATAATCAAGTTGGTTATAATGTTGTGATTGAACTACTTGCTAACACAACACATTCCCAAATTTATTGCACAGTGAAATCACATGGGATTTTTTCTAGCATCCCATGACATGGCATGATTATTGACAGAATAGTCGCAATATCTCATAATTGTTCCTTGAAAATCGTGTGACCTGATGGAAACCCTAAAAAGATTTCATACGGATTGTACGGGATCTAAAACACACAAAAAAATGATTAAAAATAAAGACTAGGACAAGAGCTCTTAACCTAGTGGTCGGAAAATTGAATTCCATCGATTGACTTGTGTACAATGAACTATGAAAGCTTTAGGGCACAAATAGAATTTAGAAAATGAAAAGTACAGATGATTTGAAAATCATGGACCCCACCCACCTTATTTATAGGGGTCAACCCTAAACTTTAGGTGGACCGTTGGGATCCTTGACTTGTCCCTTTTCATGCATTAAGTCTCATTTTTGTGTTCAACTACTTTTCCTGGAGGCCATTTTCTACACTAAGTTCTGATAGTAGGTATTGAAGATCATGAGCTTCATTTTTTACACCATTAGCACCATTGGATTTGTTTTTGTGAGTACTTTCACACCTTGTGTTCTATTTCATGTGTGCAGGTATTTTAATGGGAGGCCATTTTCCCCTACTAGTTACATCCAAGGTCGGTTGCCACCCCTTCAAGTATACTTCTTCAAACTAGCATTTAGGCATTATATCCCCTCCATGCATGCTTCATTTACCATTTTTTTTTATCTCCTCTGAGTCTACCTCTAGGTGACCCCCCATCTTAGCAAGTAGCCTCACACTGTTTAAATGCATCTTGCTCTTGCCAACTAATAGTACTCCACCTTCATGGATTTCCTTAGTTAGTACCCCATTGCATAACAACACCCATGTTGTGTTTTCCTCTATAGGAGAGTCACCAAAAGATTTTTGTACAGATTTGATGAAATATATGCACCAGTGAGATGTCC
This sequence comes from Picea sitchensis, assembly GCA_010110895.2. Classification (NCBI taxonomy): domain Eukaryota; kingdom Viridiplantae; phylum Streptophyta; class Pinopsida; order Pinales; family Pinaceae; genus Picea; species Picea sitchensis. The sequence continues at coordinate 96,895 of SNQJ01S0037069.1, read as the reverse complement.
ACATATATCCACTTTCTCTTATTGGAAAGAAGAAGATCCAAATCCCCTTCATTCATGGAAGTTTTCCAATATGGATTCCTTTCATCCTTTGCATAGGCTAGAGGGTTAGATGCCATAACCATGTAGCAATGCATGGGCATTACTAGTTATGTGGCTATGAGCGCATGTGGATCTCCCTCAAATTGGGATCTTGTCCTTCTAGGATCGACATGATCATCTGCAAGATAATCAATTGCCAATAGGATGGATTGTGTCCATTTGGGTCTTTGATCTGGCTCATCATTTGCATGCTCAATATCGTCTGAATATGATTCGGAAATCAAATTTGAAATCAGATTCAAATGAGTGGACTCATCATATCGAATGTATGGAACAAAAGGATGTGCATAAATCTCTACATGTGGCTCCTGAGATGCATGCATTGGAGTCTCTGCATGTGGCTCCTAAGATGCTTGTTCTTCTTATGGCTTTTCAATTGGCTTTGTCTTGTCAATATCCTGCATGCATTATTCACAATCTTCCTTTATCCCGAATAGGACCTCCAATTTGGTCCATACTTCGTCTGGAATTGAGAGTGATAAGTCCTCTAGATGATATTAAATTTTAAGAGAAACATGCATGCAGATAAGTCCAAAAGCCATATCTTGTTTGTTGAGAAAATCATTTTTCTCATCAACATAATCAAACTCTACTTCTATTGTCACTGTTATTTGATATAAGCCTCTATATATGAGAAGACAGAATCTTTGGCTTCCACTCGAAATAATTGTGCGGCGTAAGAAGTGATGACAATGAAAATTCCAATTTTTTTCACTGTTGTAATCTTCTATACCTACAAATGAGTGTATGTGTGAATTTCTCTAGCTAGGTTCTATGTGCAGGTTTCAGGGTATATTTTAGTTTTGGATGTGCTTAAGGAAAAGTCTCTTGATTTTGTAAGTTGTCGTTTTTTTTAAGTTCATCGACCTCTGTTGAGGTGTGGTTCCCAAATTTACATTGAAGGAAAAATAAAAATAAAAAAGTGAGCCACTTATGGGATTGTAGATCTAATATATGAGCATCATGGATGTTTGAGTGAAACAAAAGGACATTATGTGTTGTGTGGGATGACCATAGCAAGGAGAGACACACAAATATTTGTGTTGATTGCTTTTGTATACAACTAATCTATGTCAATAAGGTTATTAATGTTGTGTTTGGTAAAGTCAAAGTGATGAATAGTGTGCATTGCGCACTAAAAATGTTGTTTATGCATATGTGAAGTTCATTTAGTGTTGGGATAATTACTTCTCACCAACAAAGTGCATTTTTTCGTCCTACTATTAATTATGATGAATTACAATGAATGTTTATCCCAATTTAATTTGATTTATAAGCATTGTTCCCAACTACAACTTGTTGACAAGACAAGAAGGATAAGAGATGAGACAACATGGATGTTACTACTATTGAATAATATTAATACTAAACACAAGTGACCTAAAATTAAGTTGGCTTTTTAAAAATGCAAAATCAAGAGTATCTTTAGATAGCCTTGCATTGGCATGCAACTATTTTACCATTCCCAATTGTTTTGTTGAAGGAAACATTAAATAAATATAATACGCTTACTCAAGGTCCACCTATATTTTCCATGATCATTCTTGTTATTATTTATGGTTAACCATGTTATCTATCTAAATGAATATAAATTATGTATGCATTTCCTATATAAAACAAATGAGTTGGTATTTAAATAAATGAATATAAATCATTATGGATATATCATCTAACATTCACGATATTTGTTGTTTGTATTCCATTATTGTATTCAAAATCTCATACTCACTAACGATTTTCTAACAATTCCCTGCTATGTTTTAAACATAAACTTATATTGGTGTTTTCTATGGGTTCAAGAGAATTGTTATCAAAATCATACAATCTAAAGCTTAACACTTGTCCCAAAAAACCCAAGCAGCAATATAAGGTAGGGACTAAAATGTATGTAATGCTTGTTTATATTAGATAATATATTTATTTTTCCTATCTTTAATCACACCATACTTTGTCACATTTTATTTCCTCTCCTAGTATATGAACTTTATATACACTTCAATTGTGAATTTTCATTCATATACACCTCAATGATCAACATGAATTTTAGTACAAACTTTTATAAGACTTGGATATTATGAGAGTTATTCAACAACACTGTACTCAATACATATTTGGAAATAATTATTATTCTAGGGTTTCTTGTTTGATACCCTCGTTTAGGCTCACCCATCTTACCTACACAATGATCAACATGAATTTTAGTACAAACTTGTATAAGACTTGGATATTATGAGAGTTATTCAACAACACTTTACTCAATACATATTTGGAAATAATTATTATTCTAGGGTTTCTTGTTTGATACCCTCGTTTAGGCTCACCCATCTTACCTACATTGCATATTAGACATTCTTTTGTTTTCCTTTAATAGATTTTTTTGGTATGTTATTACTATGTTTTAACAGTGATTTTTAAGGCCTCTTACTTGGATTGAATATTAGAGAAATTTTATTTGAATTGCAATAAACATTACATGATACATTTTACCTTGTCTATAAAGCTTTAGTATAATTTAATTCTCATAATTCTACAACACAATGCTAATCAATCACATGGTTATTCCTTAGTAAAACTAACAATGTCTTTTGAACAACTTTACATAAAAAACACAACTATTATCTCTTACCTTCACCTTACCAACTTCTAGGCCAATATTGAAACCATTGTAAACTATTAAACACCTCAAATCAAGCATTACATATAGTGACCTCTGATTGATGTGAATTATAAAGCAGCTTTTGTGCACTTCTAGTACAATATTTATTTTTTAACACTGCCAAAGAATGACAGACAATATCTTTACAAGATTTCAACCTCCATCCCTTCCTTATAAGCACCCCCTACTTACCCCTTAATTATAAGCCAATGGGCAACACTTCTGTTTTTATGATTACATCAATAGTAAAGACTTTTACTCATAATGATTGCGCTAATTCTGAAAATTGTTGCTCCCGTAGTATTGTCTATGGCAACTGCTCTTGCTTTTTTTTAATTTTGTTAACGATTTTTGGTGTATATTTCAGAATTGTAATATTATTATTGTTTTTCCTTTGTGGTTCACGGCGCGAAGCTCGCTATGTCCAGAGTAATCCCCCCCAAAATCCAAAAAACATATAAGGGTCAAGAATTTTGAGAATATTGGCTCGCAGAGAGCAGCATGTCGCATAGATAAGACTCGAACCCCACCCCAACCAATTGATCTACAACCACTTGACAATATTATTCCATTTATTAACAACCTACTTTAAATTTTCTACATATATGTTATGTGGGTGCTCGTGGAATTAAGTAGAAAATCTGATTTTTTATCCATTGGGTCATTCTTATTTAAAATTGGAATATTATTCCATTTATTGACATCGTACTCTAAATTTTCTATATATATGTTATGTAGATGCTTGTGGAGTTCAGTAGCACATCAGATTTTAAATCCATTGTATTTTTATGTATTGATGTCAATACTCAAACCCCAACATACAATTCATGAAGAGTCTTATTTATCGATCCTAAATTTACATGTGTCATTTTCTTTTAAATTACTTGTTCGTCTTTACATGTCTGCTTGTTTTATTAACACATTTACAACCTGCATACCCTTCATTGTGATTTTGGTTGGATACTCCATTGCCAAAATGCTTGAATGACAAAAGTTCCATCATTCTCCCTCACTGATTTAGTAGACTTATTTTGCTTTAAATAATTAATCTTAGTTGCATGCTCTCTTTGCAGTATTGCAACAAAGAAACTAGTCCTCGATGAATTTATTACTCTATTTAAAATAAGAGTTTTTAGTTACTGTGTTATGACCATTGTAATCAGATTAACTTTGTTGTAAACTTCATAAAAAGTGAACCAAGTGCAGTATGCTACTTGACCTAATATTGGTAAGCATGGTAATGTAAAGCAAAATATTGAATGCCATGCTCATATTTTCCTCGACTGCAATACACTCTGTGTTGATAATAAAGAGGATAGAAGAAATCCCAAATGTTCCATTAATCTAATTCATCATACTGATACATATAACCACAGTTGAGATTTGTGGATCCCTTCCTCTATAATGACGAGAGTGCCAATGCTACCTTTTGAWTGTGGGTTTCGTTTGCAAGTTATATTTCACACATTGTTTGTGTGCATTTCATATGCATTTGCATAACACTACAGATATATAAATAAATTCAATATTTTAATTTTTCCATTCAACATTTTTCATATTTTCCAAGTCATATTTAAGATGGGGCATTTGGTTACTAACACGAGTATAACAAATACTAGTGTATCCTAGATTGATTATTCTAGGATGAACACACAATCTTCACATTATATCTAATTTTTTCAAATTGTTAGTTTATATACGGTGTAATCATAGATACTCTCAAAATTAGTATTGGTTCTTGAATGTGATGAACATGTTGACATGAACACGCATAATACATTCTTCAAGTTATAACTGATTTTTTCAATTGTTATTTCAAGTATGGTATAACCATAGATACTCTCAAAATTAGCACTAGCACTGGTTCTCGAATGTTAACGAACATGTTGAAATGAACCCACATAATACAATTAAGTTATAATTTTTTTTCAATTTGTAAGTTCGAGTGGTGTAATCATAGATATTCTCGACATTGGAATTAATTTTAGGATTAATTCTTGAATGCAACGAACCTGCTTTCAGCATACTCAGCTTAGCTTGTTATAAAATCAAAGCTTAGTTTTCAAGCCCACCACACCTAATTTTTATCGTTGCATAATGTGGTCTTGGAATTTTGGCCAAGACTTCCGTATTTTATAGAAAGTAACTAAAATATTTTCTCCAAATTCATTTGCAGATTGCCATGAATCATATATACGAAAAAAAGCATGCCCTCTCACAATATCTGTAAATTCAAATGGCATAATCTTAGTTTTAAAATATCTCAAAGCTAATAGTCAGGGTTGGGTCAACGGTTGTCATATAAAAAGAGGCTTCCACTTCAAACCCATAAACGCCATACCCTATCGGCAGACTCCAATGTTAAGATTTTGTCCAGAGATATATTTCACTCACTCGGGTATTGTGCTATCCGTATTTAGTGATGTTATCAGCCCTATCCATTCTCCCCTAAACTATGTCCAGCAACATTGGGTCATAAACATAGTTACATCTGCAGCGCCAAGTATGATCCATACAGGTTGTTGCTGTCGGATATCAACACTGTTTTCCAATAACTTTGCCCGGAGCTTCTTGTATTAAAGTTATCATACCATACAGTACACTGATTTTGAAATTTGAACCCTTACACAGGGCCAAATACTTTGCTGACAATATACAGAGAGGAGGATAAAAATAATTACTATATTGAACTAAATTATGATGAATGAATAGAGGACATAACTTTGGCGCCTCGCGAATGCAACCTGAGACTTTTCAAATCAAATGACAGCTACAATATCCATCCACCACCCATAAATATGAATATATACATACACAGCATTCTACATAAAGGGAACTGTCCCAAATGCAATGTCAAATGTTGCGGGCTGCAGCAAAGCAAATGGAAAGACGTGCTACTTATCACAAGACTCGCTTGCTTTTCTTTACCACTGGTCTTTGAGAGAAGTCATCCTTTTCACTGCTTCCACTGTTAGATTCACTTGCTTCTTGTGCCGCACCTGCTGGTGGGGCCTCACGACCCCTGTTTCTTGAGATCTTTCTGATTGGAGTTGCCGAAGCATTCTCAGCATTAGGATACAGAGGCAAAACAGTTCTATGAGGCATCAGCTCCTGACCGCTCTCTATAGATTCCATCATCAACTGCAGCCAAAATGCAGAGAAATTAGAAAACTGGTAGAAAAATAAACACACTGCTAGAAAAAATGAATACCACCTTAAATAGTCACTTGCCTTCCAGTCCCCATAATCAAACCGGAAGATGAATTGACTGTAAGAACCTTCTCCAGAAGCCATCCCGTTAGCTGTGGGCGCATTTTTGGGAACTGACGAGACAAAAACAAAATAGTTTAGTTGATTTGATGGGCACAAAAGATAAAACTGAAAAGAGAGCAAAGAGGAAAAGGTATACGGAAATCACCAACGATATGGTTCTTATTTTTATCGAAATTTATCTCAACGCGGCCGTCTTTCACCAAAAATGACAGTGCGAAGATGTTTTCCACTGTCTGGGAAAATGACCGTCTATTTAGAATCAAAGCCTCCAACCTAGCACGCTTATGTTTTCGCAAAATGTCGAACATTGTTGCTATATTCTTGTCTGTTTCTGATGTATTCTCACTGCTGGAATCTGCCACCTAGTTAAAAAGAAAGAAAAACTAAATTAAGTATTCCTCTCCTCTCATACGCTTCAAATAATTGTTGCATATACAAAGGCCCAAGGCAACCATGAGAATACAAGTCTTAGAATAAAAAGTTGTTAGCTAATAAAAAGTTGTTAATAAATCTTCGGTTTCTTAACTAGGAAGCATAAAACTAGTTTCAAATTCCAATGCTGCCATAAAAGGCTGAAGTTTATCAGATTCCGAAAAAGGGCAAAGCACAGAGGACAATCAAACCAAATATTCTATTGAACAAAGCAGAAATGCCATTTATCATACTAAATGCATCTCCGTAATATCCCTTGTCCAAAATGTATGATAAATACACGAGGTAGGTTATTCATCCCGTACAATATTAAACATTTAATTTATTATTTATTATTTTATTATTTCCTCTTTCCTAAAGCGAATTGTATGAAGACAGTCCGGATATTGTCTAGTAGATTAATTTTGCAACAACTAAAGTTAAAGGGAAGAAGATTATTCATCAACTGAGTTAAAAAATAATGGCACATCATAAATTTGAGGTCTTCTGACCTAAGTCGCCTGGTTTGCGTTCATATCCAAAAACAGTGACAATGAAATTTGAAAAAAAAAAGTCGCCAAAGCAAAAAATGAAGATAGAAATCGCAATTAAGTTTGGCACAGAGATATAAGAAAATTTATTGTGCCAAGAGGTTTATAGCAGTGTGAGAGAGATGTGTAATATAATATAACGCTCAGATAGAATAAATTTAACAGCATTTAAAATGAACTAACTCCAGTTTATCCATCTTAAATAAAATAAATTAATAACATTTAAGTCGGTTTAAATTTTTTGTTCCTTGGAAACAAATCGTAATTTCATTATAAGAAACAAAATAACAGTTTGTAGATGCGTAAACTGCATTTCAGAAAAAATAACCCAATGTATCATTCATCACCAATCAATTCCCGTTCCGTCAAAAGATACCAGCCTGTTCTAAAATATTAGATAAAAGGATTAGGTCGGCTTTATATATATATATATATGACAATGACATGAACCGAAGATGAAATAACGCCAGTGTAGATCCATCTTAACCTTGCATTTATCAAGCACTGGGAGAGATCAAATCGCCAGAAGTGCAAACTTTCTCTCAAATTTTTGCACTCTAAAAAGGCTTTCACTTCTAGAGATTTGATCCCTCTTGTTGCTTGATAGATCTGGGTTAAAATGGATGTAAACTGGTTTACAACTTCATATCCTCATGCTTACAATTTCAATGGACATTTGTGCTTGCTAGATAAAGGCAAATGAAGGCAAGTCACAAGTAAGGAGTGACAAGTTACAAAAATTATAGGTTATTTAGTTTTTAATAATAAATAAGGGCATTGTCGACAAAGTTAGTAGTAGTAGCAATAACATTTGAAGATACAATTACAATAAAGTTAGAGTTAAAGGGGTTAGCTCAACAGGTTGATGCCAATGTCGTTGGCCATTTGAATAGTTCCATACCAGAACATGCCCGGTTCAAATATCATTAGGTTAGGCACACTAGTCTACACCAATGAGTTTAGTTGGTTCAAATCTCATTAGGTTAGGCACACTAGTCTACACCAATGGGTTTCATTTATCAAGCACTGAGAGAGATCAAATCGCAAGAAGTGCAAACTTTATCTCAAATTTTTGCACCCTAAAAAGGCTTTCACTTCTAGAGATTTGATCCCTCTTGCTGCTTGATAGATCTGAGTTAAAATGGATGTAAACTGGTTTACAACTTCATATCCTCATGCTTACAATTTCAATGGACATTTGTGCTTGCTAGATAAAGGCAAATGAAGGCAAGTCACAAGTAAGGAGTGACAAGTTATAAAAATTATAGGTTATTTAGTTTTTAATAATAAATAAGGGCATTGTCGACAATGTTAGTAGTAGTAGTAATAACATGTGAAGTTACAATTACAATAAAGTTAGAGTTAAAGGCGTTAGCTCAACAGGTTGATGCCAATGTTGTTGGCCATACCAGCACATGCCCGGTTCAAATCTCATTAGGTTAGGCACACTAGTCTACACCAATGAGTTTAGTTGGTTCAAATCTCATTAGGTTAGGCACACTAGTCTACACCAATGGGTTTAGTTGGGATGCCACAGATGTGCAGAAGCATCCCTTCAGTTTCCCACAAGATTTTTCTCAGAAAAAAAGAATAATAACAACAAAGTAGCAATAAAATAAAGTTGTCCCCGAGGTCTAGAGCAGTCAGTGAGGGAGTGCACTGTTAAGGCACTCCGTAAATGAAAGTAACCAGTTCGAAACCCCTAGGGACACCTCAAATCCAGCCATGTTGAGGGTTGGTGCGGTCCAGGCCGGGTGCGATCCCTGGGTGACTTTGACAGCTTAGATGCCCCTGGGTCGTGGCATCTCAGCCAAGGCAATCCCTCGCCAAGGAGGGAGCACCGTTAAGCAATTCGTGAACGAAAGTAACCAGTTCGAAAACCCTAGGGACACCTCAAATCCAGCCATGTTGAGGGTTGGTGCGGTCCAGGCCGGGTGCGATCCCTGGTGATTTTGATAGCTTAGATGCCCTGGGTCGCGGGTATCTCAGCCAAGGCAATCCCTCGCCAAGTCAAAAAGGTTCAAGATTACCAAAAAAAAAAAAAAAAGTTTAAAATATTTAAGTAAAATTAGATGTCTACACTTTTGATTCTCTACCAGCTAGGGCATTCCATCAAAGGCATGCCCAAATAATTGAAAGATTTATACAATCAATGAAAGCAAGGCATTCCACCGTAGGTGTGCCTGGTCCAAATGCCAGATAAGGAAAACAAATCAGAATATCTGTGCAATGGAGGAGCCCTTCATTGCAATTTGTCTCCGGAAAACAGCACGTTGTAAACCAGATCAGTATTTCCAGGGTAACTTGTGCTAAATGATAACTCACATACAAGCAACGGTGGCACAATGTATTAGCGAGGAAATGAGGTATGAGTTAGGACTCAGCGGCAGTGATTATTAAACAGCATGGGTCTCTTCCTGTCTTCTGCAATTCCAATTTCCAACAAAATCTCACATCCTCACCCAAGACAATATCTCTTGGGCAATAGAACCAATGTTTTAAAAAAAAACACCTCTTATTTATATTAGATTAACCTATTCTTTCTTCTTTTCCTTTACAGAATTTATGAAAACAGCATTTGTTTTTTACTCGAGGCGGTTACTTCGGTCAACTGAAGCTACAGGAAGATTTTTCAAGCATTCAGCAATTGGGAACAAAGTCCCACAACTCGGACTCAAAAAAAAAAACCTTAGCAAAGATGAAGGACAAGACGATGACTAGGACTAGAGAGCAATTTTGCAAACCCAATGAGCCAGAGTATGACTCGGTCTCCAAAAGCATTCAGCAAAAACACAGCACTAAACTC
>SNQJ01S0037069.1:18464-34911 GCA_010110895.2 Picea sitchensis | reverse complement strand
CAAGGGCCATGTTCAAGTCAATCTGCTCTCGTACTCCATGTCTAGGACCATGTGGGCCTCGAGACATGATCTCCTAGTTATCCCTAGATATCGGGGATAACAAGCACCAACTCAACAACAGTTGTAAGCACCAACCTACTGTAACAATATTTGCAAGCACCAACCTGCTGGAAACACCAATCCCCTCACCTGAGCACCAACTCAACTAGATATGTGTAGACACCAATCCAATAGTTTCATACACAAAGTACTTTTGACTTAACATGCATGCTTCATTCCATAGATAATCCTTCAAACCTTAGTCACATGTAGCCTTCATGCCCCAGTGAGCCTCAAAGCATCATTCCCAGAATGTAATCACTGACGGCAACATTCGCTGACAACAACATCTACTGACGATAACATCCAGTGATGACAACATCACAACCTCAAAACAGTGCACATGACAGCATCACAAACCTTCAATCCTTCATAGCGTACCTTGAGAACAAGACATATCCCAAGAAAAACCGCTTAAACTTCTCTTGCACACCTTTAGATCCCAAAGAGACACTCTAGCTCCTTTAGCGTACCTCAGATCACTTATGTGCACCTCAGACTTGATCTCTTTCTTGGTTGCAATACAAATGCATACATCTATCCTGTATTTATAGTAATTATGCCCCCACTTTCAGGGCCGACCTGTAAACACTGGCTAAGCTGACCTCAATTTTTTGGCTGGGTTGTCGAGCGGAAAAATTCACATCTCCTCATTCCTAGGGAGTTAAATGAAATGTCATACACTGTTGGAAAGGTATCAGAATAAGTTTTCCAACCATATAACCTATTCTCCCATTTGAGCTAGGTATGTAGGGTAAAAATGTCTTCAAAGGTAGGGTATCTAAACTGATCATAAAAAATCCAAAAGTAATACTTTCAACAATCTCCATCTTGCAATCTTTATCTTGGACCTCTGTAGGCTTGTAATATTTATCTTGGACATCTGTAGGCTCACCCTGCCTTTGACATCAATGACAACAATATTTCGAACATATACTTATATATCGTGATGTTATACCACATTTCATACCAACATGGGTTATTAATTAATTTCTTTGAAAAGCTTTAGAGTATAAACTATTTATGAAAACCTTGAAAGTTAGAGATGTAACCCATGTTGTATATGATTTTGCAGGCTATTAACTTGAACCCATCAGGAGGTCAACACTTTCTATATTCAAACAGGTATTGTAATTATAGTTTGTCGGGTGGTAGAATGAGCATATTTTGTTTATCTCATCTCTACTCATCATATACTTTCATTGTCAGGTCAGCTGTAAGATTAGCGATGGGTGATAATGTTAGTTCTCTTGCAGATGCTAAGGAGGCTTCAAGAATTGCACCTAACTGGCATGTAGTAAGTACCGTTTTGTGGTGTGCATTGAATGTACAATTTATTTTTATGTAATTAGAGTCATGCAGTAAGAATGTTCCATGAGGTTGTCTCTTAATTGTAGCAGTAGCAAGAAAATTAACAGTGTAATAATTCAAAGTTCCAATAATGAAACTGTTGTGAGTGTTCGAAGATGTATAGGGAACTAACAAATGTAAAACTTGCTACTTGTCGCTTGCAACATCCACAAGTGCTTTAGAGTCTCTTACTTATACAGGAGGTAAGAAGGACTAGGGTTTTTTCATACAATGCATGACTCCTCTCTTTGGCCTAGCTGGAATTTCCTATTACCCCTCGTGTGGCAAGTTTGGTAAATGAACAAAATAACGATAGTGTTAGTGTCCGTCCAATAATAGTGGAAGTATTAGTGTCTATCCAATAAAATACATGTATACAAGTAGTTATCAATTTTTCGATGAGCTAGTTGTCTATGTTTTAAAAGGATAGTTCTTTAGATTTGCAACACAACGTGCTAAACAATGGTTAGGGTTAGTGTGTTTTATGTGGTGGTATCACCATTCCTATTATGTATCCCATGTTGCGATGCAATTTTTGCTTTGTCAAATATCCTTTATGCCAACTTTCCTTGTTTCTGTCCTCAAGTCAATCTTAGGGGGGGAATGTGGGAATTATGTTGGTTAATCTTGACTTAATGGACATTAATGTCTTATTGGTCTGTTATTATTAGTAATTACACTGGTTAGAAAATGGCCTTAGTGGTACCTTATTAATATGGTGGTTAGGATGTGTACTAGTGGTCTGTAATTAATGTGGTAGTTAACCTAGAGCTAATCACTATTTATAGGGGTCTTCACCCTCGTTGTAATTCCCTGCAATGTGCATTGTGCAATCATGCAATGAAGGCAATTGTTTATAGTGGAGTTTTATTCCCTAGAGGGTTTCTCCATATACATTTGGTTCCCATCTTTTATAGGATATGCAATTTTTATGGTGTTCTTCAACATGATATCAGAGTACAAAGTGAAAAACATATCGAAAACCTAATCTTTGTGGAGAAATGCCACATGAAGATATAGCTACTATAATCTCAACCTCTCATGGGTTATTACAGTAACATTCTTGCTTGCTGAAGACTTTCCAAATCTGTACAACCTCTTCTGCTACAATTTTTTGTAGATATGAATAAAGACACCTCTGCAATTTTGGCACCTGCTGATTTTGACTACCATGATCCTTGTTTTTTGCTTCTCTTTGGTATGTGTGCACTTTATGATGGGAAGACCATATTGTTCTATATGTTATTTGGAGCACATGTTGATTTTTTTTACCCTCTTGTCTGAAGAAGTACATGATCAACTCTCTTTTCCTTGGTTGTGTGACTGCAACACTCTTGTTGATATTCCACATTTGCTTGCATTTCCGTTGGATTTCTTTAGCTTCAACATGCTCTTTGCCATCTTCTCTATCGTTTTTGGAGACTGTTCTTTGACAACACTATGGGATTTGATTCCTTGTTCTTGATTGCTTGTGCATATGCTCATTTCTGGAAACCCTTTTTTGCTTCATCGATTCTACAAAGGTTTGTGTGAGTTTTGTTTTTAGTTTCTTGGTGGCTACAATTTGGAAGGACTTTCCATTGCAAGCTTGTTTGCACCTCATCATAGTCAAGCTTTTGTTGTCAACATTAGCCAATTTTGTGTTTGTACCCAACTAAACATTAAGGGGGGATTATTGTAATGTTTATTTCTTGTATCACGTCTTTCCCAAGTGCAAATTAAGGGGGGATGTTGGGATGCAGTTCAGACTTAGTTTTATGCCAACTTTGTTTATTTGTGTCTCCAAGTCAATCTTAGGGGGGGGCATTCAAAAAGCCTGAACACCATTTCATTAATCCAAGGAAGGGGGCATCTATTCTTAATTGCACAATTTTGTTGAGTTCTCTATAGTGTGTGTTATAGCGCAAGTTGTAGGTTGGGCAAACCCCAACACAACCACGGAACAAGTGCTACAACTTTGGGAATCCTACACCCAATGTCACCTCGATGTAGGTCCCGCACTTGGGGGGTGACTAAGGTCACTCCCGGAGACCCTAGGGGGAAAGGAGAGGATGAAGGGAAGTGTAAGGAGAAATCCCCCGGAAGGTCAAGTGAAGGAAGAAATGATTGGTTGGAAAAGGTAAGTGAAGAGAGGTAAATGAATACCAAGTGAAAAGATAGCTGCCGGTGCACCTGTACCTGCCCGAAACACAAGAAAAATACCTTGCAATGCTATGTGTTAGTGTGGATCAACAATTTAAGCTTGCAAGTTAAGTGTGGATCAGCAAGTTAAGTTAAACTTGATGACAGTTTATATCAGCAAAATGAAGCATCCAAATCAGCATATAAAGCACAAGATCAATTGTCAATATCATCAATGAATTTAGTAATCAATTGTGACTTGAACATAGCACTTTAAGACTAAATAAAAGAAAACTGTTATAAAATGATTTTCTGTAGTAAATTATCAGCCTTATGGCTGTATCATTCAATGACATGCAGAAGCTAAATCAACCATACAAAAGTGCCCAAAACTAGCTTGACCAGTGCACCCTAGTTAGTGATATTAGTGGCTAAAATATGGAGGAACGTTAGGGGCTAGTTAGTGAGATATTAGCACCTAGGGTTAGTGATTTTCTGCAGCCTAATGGCTGTAGAAAACAAGTTAGTACAGCAATGAGAGTTTATGGGAGAAAAGGGATACCCTAAGGGAAGAGAAACCCCCAAGGCATCAAGGTCACTATCCAAAAGAGAAAGCTTGTAAAGGTTGAAATTTCACGTTTATCGAGGCAAGATTTTTGTATCTCCAATGCAAATTTAAATGTGATTAGTGCCTTACTATTGGGTTTATGGGGTCAATGAAAAAGATGGCTTGGCTAAGCACTTGGGGATGTACGCCCTTGTACTTCCCAAGTGCAGCTAAGTCAATCTAGGAAAATTCCAAGAGAGTGTATGCCCTTGTACTTCTCTTGGCACAACCTTGAAAAATGTAATTGACTTTGAGAAACTTGGATTAAAAATGTTTGCTCCACAAAAGCCCTAGGGGTGTAAGCCCTTTTACGTCCTAGGTTTTGCAAAACAAACCAAGATGACCTTGGAGGGTGTACACCCTTGTAGTTCTCCAAGACAACTTGTGAAAAATGACCTTCCTTAAGCAAGTGAAAAAATATTGGGGAGGGTGTATGCCCTTATACTCCTCCAAAGGTTCTAACTTGTTATCGCGCAGTTTGTATTTTAGGTTACAAGGCTATAGGATAAGGGTCAAACTGGCGTAACAGGAACCACCCCACCCAATGTCACCTCGATGGGGGGCTCTTTCTGTTTAGGGTGGCTAAGCCCAAGGGAGACGTCCTTGGCAATCTAGGGTTTGAAAGGAAAAGGCTCAAAGGTTTAAGGCAAGTTTCCCCTTCACAGATTACCGCCCAGAAGATAGTCAAGTAAAGAATAACCACAGAAAGGCACCTGCTTGCGAGACAAGACAACAATGAAACTAGTACATGCAATAATGGTTAGTACTTCATAAATCAATAACTATCAAAATTTAATGTATATGAGCATATACAGCAGTAAATATTGACGAGGTCAATGTTTGCAATAATGACAATGGCAATATAATGTTACTTGTCAATAAACACTAGAATAATATAGCATCTAATGAAAATGATCAATCCTTGAATTAAATCAATGCATTAAATGTCATTAGTTGCTCATATACAATAGATTGTTGCATCAATATCCTAGGGATGATGTGAGCTTCCTTTAGGGTTAGTATGATTTTTGTTTAATAAGCAATGTAATAGACAAAGAAGGTCCACGTTTTGCTAATTAGCCAATGAAATTACCAATACATCAATATATCTTGAATTGTTAAAGCCAACAATATTATCAATAAAAAATGGCTCAATAAATGCTTGATGTCATCATTAAATTGCTGAGTTAGAGGGCTTGCTGCGTGAGGTATGGCCCCGTCAACCCTAGTTTGTAGTGTTAGGGTTAATTAGAAGGTTTTAAAATTTGAAAGTTTGAAAGATGAATTTTCAAACAAGCAACATTTGGAAAGAATTACAGGTGTATAGGGTAATATGGAGTCAAAGTAAGGACAAAATCTGAGGAGTTAAAATCTAAAGACTAGGAGTTAGGTTCTATGGTGTTTGTGAGGCCTTAGAATCAAAACCCTAAGGAAGGAGGCTCATTAGGTGTTGTTGCTTAAGCAAGACCTCATGCTCCTTCTCTTTCTCTAAATATTCTTGAAAAAACGGCTAGCTTCAAAATTAAAATCTAAGGAGAAAAAAGTGTTGTTTGGAGACAAGGCTTTTCAAACCCTAGAAAGAGTTAAAAACCCTAGGTGTAGAATTAACTAGGTCTGGGATGTCTCCTCATTCAACCTATACTTTAATGCTAGCTCAGAAAAAGAGAGATAAGTGTAACTAACGACTAGGCTATATCTTCCTTTATCAATGAACAAAACAAGTTTCTCAAGCATGGGGACATGTGGCAATGGCCTACTAGTGTGCTTGCTACCTAGGACTTGAGATTTAGCAATATAATAGCAATAGTATAGCAAATGTAAAAAAATTAAACCTACAACCATTCACATTAAAGTTTTGCATGAAAAATTCACTTACAAATCATAGAGAATGCTTAATCAAACCCTAGTTGTAAACCTTCCCATGGCATATAACACCATAAATGCAGAGGAGGCTCACTGTGGGTTTGGCACAGTGAGACAAACTACAACAAAAGGCTTTAAAGTTGATCTCTCACAAAGTGGGGATTTATGTTAGCACTGAATGAGGAGAAACGTCCTCTATTTTTACCAATCCATGACCTTTGAATTAAAAATTAGGTCATTAAAACTTGACCGACAAAAGTGACTATAGACCTACTATTTTTACATTAAGCACTTGAAAATGTCTTAATAGCAAGGCAAAAGAGGACGTCAAGCCCTTTGAGAGGCGTTGTGCCACAGGCAAATGACATCGGGAAACCAAGCGTTTGGCCCTTCTAGGGCTCCTCAAAACACCCACCGCGATGCCAAAATGACCTCCAACCTGCTGCCACCACGCTCAGGACAACGTCCAACTCTCCCAATTGTGATGTCTTGTCCATCAAAGGAAAATTTTCCATCTGTAGTGGGTGATTCACCCTAGGTCAGGTATGCCAAAGTGTCATGGGTGGAGCGTCCTTCTTCCTTCTCATGCAAAGGCTCATCCTGGCGTTGCCCTGTCTACGCCATCCCAACAATAACCATGGAGTGGGCTCTTATTGGAGGTCGAACTAATCATATCCCCATGTGTACGTTCTTTGTTTCATCCAGGTGGGTGTAGTCACCTTGCATCGAAAACTTCGCCCTCCAGACTCATCGATCCTCCCGGGATCATAGCAATATCAATCATGTTTCATCATTAAATTTATAGGCCATGCAGCAAATCAGCATATCCTCTAGTAGCTCAAAGACGTTACATTGATCTACTATACAAAGTTAGGAAGTGACGAGAGAATAACCCTATTGGAGCCCGGTGTCCATAGGAAAAGGAGAAAGTTTCCACAGAGAGAAGATCATTCAAACCATGGAGTGGTATGGTCTAAGGATGTCAGTCATAGTGAAGACCAAGGGGTAGGTGTTGTCCGTGGGAGCCTCTGTAGGAGGTGAAATTTGTGCAGATCATGGATGCACTTTCTTACCCCCCTTGCCTTTATTTTTTATTTATTGTTTTTCTTTTTTACTTCAAGGTCGACCAGAGGACAAACACTTACAGGCGTGGTGACCAGTGGCAGTGTTACCCACAAGCAATTTACGGAGATGAGAAGGCTGGCTCACGATGACACCCCCTTTCTCTTGCCCATGCAACCAAAGGTCATTGCCTTGGCGTGTTGACTAGATAATGGCAATGTCATCTTGCTAGATACTATAACATGGCAGGCCCGACGTATTGAGACCTCCCATCTTCTTGGTTAGGTCTTGACTTTGTGTTGGCTTTTCTTGGGGTCCCGCTTCTTGTTTCTTGCTGAGAAGATCTTTATTGGTTTCTCGGGGATCCCTGTGTGAAACATCTCTAGGTTTTATTTCCTATGGATTTTATCTTTTTACCGGTAGCACACCCCACAGGAAAAGCAGCTCCTTCTTCCACCAGGGACAAAGTGTAACCCTCGAGAGGTCATCCTAATGGCGGACTTAGAGAATGGGATGGATGTATGGGAGATAGATGTAAAGTGATAGAATGGTGGGGCGGACGATGGCTCTACAAACCCCCTTGAATTTGGCTAACCAAAACCCATAAATACAAGCTTGCTAGGGCACCAGTATTCATCCCCAACAATGGTCCAAGTGCGTTGAGTGTAAGATCCAAGCGGGTTAATGAAATGTAAGAGCGTGCATTATATAAAAGAAAGTTATAGCGATCAAACATGACACATACTGATACCTTGGATCAATTACCTCCTTAGGTGAGAGTCTTCTGCGATGCAAGTCAAGGCATTGATGATGGAAATTGCTAGCGCTAACGAGGACAGATGCAGCCGAAGAGAAGAAGGATGAGCCCTCAGGGGCCATGCTCGGGTCAATCACACTCGGTACTCCCATGTCTAGGACCTGTGGGCCTCGAGACATGATCTCCCTAGATTGTATCCCAAAGCCAGGGGATAACATAACTAACAATAGTTATGGAAAAAAGCAAGACAAAGACAATAAATGCAGATTTTCCTTACAAATTCACGAAGCTAGATCCAAACCCTAATCTTCAAGTTAAGTCATCTACATGCACATAAGAAAAAGTCTCTCAAACTAGCGCATCCTTCTCCACCTGTCAATAACAAAACATAAAGCATAACACTTGCACAAGAAATGAAAAAGGCCAAGAGGACCGGGAATTTTCAGACCAAGTCCTTCTCCACACGGGAAAGTTATGATTTTGAATGAGATCTTATGATCTATTTATACAAAATTTTCCAAAATAGTTTGTCCACAAAATAAGTAGTAAAACACAAGATTATGGGTCAACAACCCTAATCATGCCTTTACAATAATATTAAACAATTCACTTAGAATTTTCATCTTTTGCACAAAATATTAATCTAGGATGACCCTCCACCCCTTTAGGGGACGTTTTACCACTTTGAGTGGGAGTCGTTGGTGTTGGAAAGTGAGGAGAATGTTGGGGTCCCTAAATCAATATTAGAGACCAAACCATACACATAGATTCCAGGTGGGCTCTGCACAGTTTGATAGTGGAATGGTTCTCCGGATCCTTGATCCGATCAAATAATCGATGGGCTTTACACGGTGATTGACATGAGCCATTTTCTTATAGAAAGTTTCCTCCTTGAGTTTAAACATTCTCTTTTTTGAATTTTCTTTATTAGATAGGTCTTGGTAAAACCAATTATTGATAACAAAGGGGGTTTCTTAACCTCTTGAAGAAATTTGAGCTTAGGATAACCCTTGTGCTCAAGCATACAGACAAATATATTAGCACTTTTGACAAGCCTAGTACTAATACATTAACATTTAGTATTTCAGTGTGACTTAGATACAATTATCGAAGAAAACATACATACAATAAAATGATGGAAAAGAAAGTAGTTTCCTTAGATCTATCATTAATCACACATTAACCTGTGATTTCATCATTAAGACGGAAATTTTCAAAATGATAAGAAAAGATAACCTATGTTGCTGCTTGGCTTTGGGGACGGCAGGGGGCAGAGGACTGGAATTCCAGGGCTGACTAGAAAGCACCCAAATTTTCAGGGAGACTGACAATAATACTATATATGGTGAAATAGCAATATTAAATTTTTTTTTTTTTATTTAAAATTCACCATATTCATATGTCATAAACATGAATGAAAAATATTAAATAAAACATTGAAATAATTTAATAGACATTTAACTAGTAGATCTTTGTCCAATCATCATCATTTGTCCATTGTCCGACTCAAAACTAGTATACATTGTCTAATCATCGTGTCATTTGTGCATTCATGGGGATGAAATGAAGCAACTACATTCAGGAAGGTTGAAACTTGTTTCTAGGTTAAACAAAGTCTTATTACATAGTCTAAAGTTAACTTTAAAATTTAAATTCACAAAAGTAAAAGCACTACTAATTAGATTCTAAAGTCACGAGCTTCATAAGCTTGAGCAATTTCAGCTTTTTGTTCATGTGAACAAATGCATGACTTAACGCTAGACTCGGAGTCACCTAGTAGATGATGATATGCTCTTTGGAAACTTCCTCTGAAATGATGGCCACAAACTTTGCACATCCATTGTTTGGAAAGATTTGGTCCATTCTCATGTAGTGTCATGAACTTCAACAAGGGATTTTCATTTTATGCAGCTTGGCTTGAACATTTTGTCCACCAGCTTGTCCTTGAACATTTTGACCATTCATGGTAAATGGTGAATGTTCAAACTCAAAGAAATGTAATTTTCATTCATGGTAAATGACGAATGTTCAAACTCAAAGAAATGTAATTTTAAAGTTTTAAAATTTGCACAGATGTTACAAGGCCCTGCAAAGCAAAACAATGATAACTTCAAAATTCAAATTTCAGAATAACAAAAAATTTACAAGTTACAAACTTAAACATTCTATGCATCAATCATGATTCATTTCAAAACTTAAATAGCATAATGCCATAATCAAATAAAATTTATTATTTAAACTTAAGACAATCACATAAATTATAAATTAAAATTATATTGATATGAATCTAATATCTTAGATCTATAATAGTAAAGGGTTAAGAAAATGAGATTCAAGAGTCGAGAAAAGACTAAAGTTGATTAATAATTTAGGAGATTATATATCCAAAGTTAGGAAAAACATGGATGATAGTCCAAAACTACAAAATGCCAAAATAGTACATAGTGTGGGTGCCAAATGGCTAAATGCCTCAAAATAACAAAAAAGGGAGTCCATGACTCAATGCCCATACTAGCATGAAGGCGAAAGATACTCATAAATTTAGATCTTCTGCATTAAGACTATGCAAAAATGCATGAGCCTCACTTCCTTCTCTCCCATCATCATCAATGCCCTGCAACTGCAACTCAATGTCATCTAATGGTACATTTACCAATCCTACATGGAGAGATGCACCATCCACCTCATCATTGATCTGGGAAGCATCCTCAGGATCTACATCCCACCGTGTTGCTAGTCCCTCTAAATACTCTGGTGTTTTCCTTGTAAGAAGGCGAAGACTGCTATGCACATAAACTAGTTTTTCCTCTCTCTTAGAGGTAAGCCTATTCCTCCTAATAGAGTGGATAAAACTATATATGGACCAGTTCCTTTCTGCAGCTGAGGAACTAGCAACTTGAGATAGTAAACGCATAGCCAAAGTGCGAATTTTTGGAGCTTTGTCCCCATACATCCTCCACCATCCACTGGGACTTCTTTGTGCCATACCTAACAAATCTGCCTTTGCAGCGATAGAGAAAATGTTGCCATTGAACAGTGCAAAGTCAAGAAAGTGTTCTCGTATTATGGTTGCTTGCTCATGTGTGAACATCTTTTGTATGGCCTCATTAAACCCCTGTTTCACCTCAGGATCATCTATTGGTGCAACTCTGCCTTCCCTCTCCACATACCACTTTGGATTAAGTGCATAAGCGGTCATATGAAGAGGTGTGTTCAACTTGTTCCATCTCTTTTCTATGAACTTTTGAATTTCATTAAAGAACTCCAAAGTGGGGTCCCTCTGACGCATGATGGACTTCATCTTTCTGATCATACTATCAATTGACTCGTATATTTCCCCAAGGTTAGGGGAATCTGAATTTGCATACCTGATAGGTCCACTATTGGAGAGGTGAAAGAGATGATGTATTTCACATCAATCCACCAATCATCATTCAACAACATCTGTCTTACCTTCTTTCCCTGATCTGTTTTTGATTCCCCCCATGTAGACCACTCAGAACTAATAACAATCATGTTTAAGGCCTGTTGCACCTCTAGCATATGGTCAAGAAGAATGAAATAGGTGGCATACCTCGTATCTGCTGGTTTCAAGAATTGTTTTTTTGCATAAATCCTGTAAATAGCTAGAGAGGCATGGTGGTTGCAAATGAACATTTGTGCCTCTCTTGCATCCAAAATAATGTAGGTGATCCAAGAAATTTTTCCAATGTCTTTGAGTGCATTATTCAAAGCATGCACACAACAAAGAGTCCAAAATATATGCTTATACCTGCTTTGAATCATTAACCCAACAAACTTACAAACTGGTGCAACATCTGTGATAACCTGAACAACATTTGTAGGACCAATCTCTTCGATTGCATCCTTCAATACCTCAAACTGAAAAGCTGCAGCCTTCATCTTTCTAGAACAATCAATTTCCCTCAAGAAATAGGGCCCTTTTGGAGAGGTGATGATGATGTTCAACAAAGGCCTTTGTTGAATATTTGTCCAACCATCCATGATAATTGAACACCCATAAAAAACCCGTGATTTTCTAAGGCCTTCCATCAACCCTTGCATCTTTGAGACCCCTCTATCTAACAAGGTTGTCCTCATTTTATTGTAACCAGGGGGTTGAAATGATGTACCGGCAGCAAGTACTTTCCTTATCATCTCTTTGTAGAGAGGAGAGCGAGTGGCATTAAATGATATTCCATTACCAAAGAAAAATTCAACCACTGCATCATCTGCCTCTTCCTTGCGTTGTGTATTGAACATCTCTATGACATCAACTTTCCTACTTGAAACAGTGTTACTAGAACCCCCTATTGAATCAACTTGATCATGATCATTAGTTGGTTCATGAGAGAACTCCATTGAGCCAGGAACTCTCAGTTTTTTAAAAATGGAAGAGTTGTCCTCCTCTGCCTCTACAATAATAGTACCACATGTTGCAGCCATGTGAAGTTTAGTCATTTCAATTCTTTTTTCCAATGGGCAGGTGCATATTTTTACTCCATCACCTGGAATAGCCAATAGATGATGATAAAATCTAGTGTAGTTGCCCTTAAATACATGATTGCAAAGGCTGCATAACCATTGCTCTGAACCACCATTGTGTTTCCTCTTGTTTTGGGTGACCTTGACAAATTGCAGCAAGGGTTTCTTAACATTTATGGCATTGGAAATTGAGTTTTCACTTGATTCAGGAATTGTATTTGGAGGTCCTCTCATTTCAGATTGAGGAGATTGAGAAGAGTTGTCCATCTGAAATATTTTGCATATTTCAACCAATTACAAAATGACAAATTAAAATGTTTAAATCAAAACTTAAAACTGTTGTAGCTTTATTGCTGTAAATTAAATTAATTGTAGTTAAATTTACTGATATTAGCTATATATATATATATAATAGTTACTAAGTTACTACTGTGTAAATTTAAATTAATATTACACTTTAAATTAATATTAACTTACTAAGTTACTACTGTGTAAATTTAAATTAATATTACAATTTAAATTAAATTAAAAGTAACCAAAAAACTTATTTTTGAAAAATAAAAGCCCAAGAAAGGCTGAAATAGTGCATACAAAAAGAATATTTAAAATTTTAGACACCAATGTATGATGCCCGTATGATAATTTTATTAATTTTAATTTTAATATTACAGTTTAAATGTTTAAACTTTAAATTATAATTTAATAATTTTAATTTATTATGTGATAGGTTGTAGCTTAAATTAAAATTAATATTAATTAAAATTATTAATAAATTTAAAATTTAAATTTGAAGTGTTATGCATGTATCATATAATATAATAATTATAAATTTAATATAATAATTTAATAAATAATAAATATTAAATTTTAAAATTTTTTAAAATAAAAAAAAAGACTTGCGGGCATAGTAGCATACCTGTAACCGGCGGCGACGGCGAAACCCTTCTTGAACTGGTAGTTGGACCCTGCGTAGGTGAAATGCCTCTTCGTCGAATTGGTGGCTGGATTGGTTGGACCGTGTAGGTGGACCGTCGAAACAATGAAACCACTCTCCGCGCGAACTGGTGGCTGGACTGAATGGACCGCGCATGTGAACAATGAAACAGTGAAACCCCTCTCCGCGCGAATTCTTATCGCGGATGACTGTGAGTGAGGTCAAGGGAGATATAGACAGGGAGGGTCGACTGTGAGTGAGGTGCGGGCGACTCGAACAAAGAAACCCGAATGTGAGGGCGATGTGCAGAAAATAGAGCGTCGGTTGGACGGGTAAGTTCTCCTTTACGCGCATGGGCGAGTGAGGTGGCACGTAGATTTAAGTTTTTTTTTTGTTTTTTATGATTAATGTGCAGATATGTCCCCGATTTTTTCAGGGACGTTGGTACGATACCCGATCAGTCCTCGATTTGACCCAGGGACGGATTGGGGACGGCTTAAACGTCCCCAAGTCCCCACTGAAGTCCCCAACCAATTGGAAACGTTTCTGAGGTGTTTTAAAGTCCCCAGTACGTGGTAACACAGGGTACTTGGGTTTTTTTTAGGGGGGAAGGGTACCCGTGCAACATAGAAGATAAATTATCAATAGATTCAGAGCTCTTACTCGTCATAGCATCAATTATTGAAATAAAGTTGGAAGTAGTTCCTCCTCAATCCAATCATATAATGCCTTTGATGAAAAACAAAAGTTTGTCTTCGGTCCTAAACAAGACTTCTCAATTAAGGTAGTTCAGAAATAGTTCTTTACAATTCCAAAAATGAGGGTCTTTACAAAAACCATTGACCTCTACTAAAAGGTCAATCCTCTTATTTATAACGAATCATTAACTAAAAATAGCTATAAAAAATGCAAGCTAAGTAAAACAAAACATCGCCACATGGCACTTTCATCTCTCTGTCTTCTAAGAATCATCAAATAGTTTCACTGAAGTGGATGATTCTTCTCATACTCTGACCATTTGACGAAAAGTTCCTCGCATGTGTTGGCATACGGGAATCTCTGTTGGTCCATCAGGGCCGAAAGGATTTCTTTTACTTCTATTGCCCATGCCCGATACTTAACTATTTTGACACTTAACTGCTGCAATATTGCTCGAGCCTTGATCGGGTGCTCCATGAACTGTTGTACTTGACCTGGCGCCATGCTTGCCACCTTTGCTATCTTTGCAGTCCATGTTGAGTCTTGTTCTGCATGTTGCTTGACTATGTCCTGCAAGTCGATAAAGTCCTCGGGTGTGCAGGATTCTGAGAGGCTGATGTCTCTCATCTCCTGATTAATCTTTACCCAACTCCTTTCCCAATCGGCCTATTTTTCTTGAATCTTCCGCTGAGGATCCTGGGCCATTTTCACCCAGTATTCGATCGCTTTCCTAATCCAATCTATGTTGTTGTCCCTCAACACCCGAATGCCGTGCCCTTCGACGTCTCAGCCCTTTTGAACTGCGCTAATGTAATCAATTCTTTCCAATGCTTGGTGAGCCTTCTCGTACCATCTTTCCACGTCCTTGCAGGTTGCTAGCGCCATCAAGGTGTCTTCTTGGAAGTCGGCTATCCCTGCAATGAAAAGGTGTCGTTCATTCGTGAATTTGTCATAGCTGTCTTGGAACTCACTTCTCAAAAACACCGTGGCTTGTGTGGAGTCTTGATAGTATTTCGCCAAATGCCGCAGATGCTCCAACTCCTTTAGCACATCGGCCAACTCCTTTTCGTCTCTTCTTGCTCTATCCAAGGTGACATCTGTGATAGCCATCCTTGCGTCGATAAGTTCAGACGTCTTGGCGTGTTCTGTGTTGATCAACTTTTCCTCTGTGGTGATGAGAATTGAACTATCCAACGTAAGCCTCCTCTTCTTTGTGGTTCTCTTCATGATGGCTTTTCTCTTTCGGTCGTAGGCGATTGCTTGTATATCGACGACCTCATCAACAGGTTCGGGGATTTGTTGTTCTCCCCAAGTTAGAGTATTTCCTAGGCTCCCGACTGTGTATATCTGTTCTAGGCTGAGCTCCTAAACCTCTTCCATATGTCCCGATGGCTCGACTTCCGTTTGTTGCTCATCGGCTGGTAAGGTGTCAGCCAAAACTGAGGAACCAGGGGCAGGTTCGATACTTTCTTGGTAATCGGTTGTTGAAATGCCGATTTCTTGTTGTGGAATTTCATCTTTCTGGCTGCTCGGTCTTAGCTCATCCCTCGAGCTGTCCATTGGGGTTCCCGGTACGTCGAGTAGCTCAGTGTTTAAGGCACTTTCGACCTCATGCTCTCTCTGCGGGAGGCTCTGAACCGGAGCATCGGGACCCGGGGTAGATGCTCCCTCGAGTTCTTTCTCCTCTGTAATCTGCACTGTAGTCACTAGGGACACCTCCGAACTCTCATCATCGTAGATGGTTCTCAAGTCGAACAAGGGATTTGGTACACTTGTTCTTCCTGATGTCCTCGCTATCTCGGGCTGGGTTGAAATTTCCCCTGGTGATCTGATCTGTGGTGGTGGAACTTCAGGGTTTTCTGACTTGGTGATTTCTTTGAGTTGCATCGGCTCTAGGCCACTTGGTTCTCCTCAGTTTTCGATTGGGTCATCAGCGGGAATCCTCGTCATTTCTATCAGATCAGGGTCATTTTGCAATTGATCAATGATTCTCTACGCCCCTTCTAACAACAGTAATCCTCTTCTCTGTGCCTCTGTAGTCTCCGCCGCTCTGATTCCTTCCTTGGCTCTGAGGGCCTCTTGGGCCGACTGCTCTATGGTCTCCACCTATTCATCCATGCTCATGGCCTTGAACCTAGTCATATTTGGGTCGACCATTCTCTGTACTACTTCTTCCTAGTCTTGGGCGCACTCTATGAAAATTTCGTCCTCAAACTTATCATGAGCGTATGGCCAACAGGATGATACCTGTGAAGCATGTTGGGGGACGAGGCCTTTAGGGTCATGCTTGCAGAATCGGCCTGTCGGGAACCTAAATTCAACTTGGCTCTGTTATCCCCGATATCTAGGGATAACTAGGAGATCATGTCTCGAGGCCCACATGGTCCTAGACATGGAGTACCGAGAGCAGGAGCGACCTGAGCATGGTCCTGGAGGACCCTTCTTCTTTTCTCAGCCAGCTTTGTCCTGT
>SNQJ01S0037068.1:25286-54201 GCA_010110895.2 Picea sitchensis | reverse complement strand
ATAGATTAGATTAGATTAGTTCTACTTCAGTCCTGCATATACAGTGCATGTGCTTCGTCAGTCTACGTACCCCGGGTTGACAATTAAATGGTTGGGCAAGTACTACAACGTTATTATAACGACATAGATTTCTCCTAACACCACTCAATACCAAAACTTCTATTAGAAGTAAGAAGGTTCCGTGTCACTAATAAATGGGTTCGTACCTAAGGCATATGGATCACAATCATAGGTCAATGAAAATATGCAAAATGGAGTGACGACCTCTTCTATATGTTGGTAAAAGAAAATACCTGCCGAAGTCACGAAAGAGCGGTATGACGCTAGAAACCACAAAAATCCCTGGACAAAACCACCAAAACCAACTCCTTCCACTATACTATTAGTCCACTAGGTCAAAAAATTAGCATAAACTATATAAAGTGGATAAAATGTTTCTACTAATAGTAAAAATGAACAATTTTACCATACCATTTGAGTTTTCACCCATACAATTTTACCATACCAGTCGATTGTAGGAGCTATGATCAACATAATTGATAACTGCCAGGACCAAGTAAGTGCCCTTCCCCTCCTCTTCATTTTCAGTGGTTTAAAATTCCAATTTAGTCCTTATTTTTTGAGTTTTAGAGGGCGCAAAATATAGATTAGGGTGTACGTGAGCTATAGTTCATCGGGTCACGTATATGCAAACATGTACGTGGGAAAAGAAAGGCTGTCCATGTATATGTGTCCCTACACATGAATTTAACCATTACAACCCACGTACTAGTCCACAAACAACTTTTTTAATGAATTTAACTCAAAAATATGACTTTCCTTTGGTAGGATGGTGCTTGAATGGAGAGAGAGGGAGCACGAGGAGGTAGATGCAACAGTGTAAAGAGATGCAGGGGCCCAACTAGATCTAAAAAATGTGGCCTTTATAAATTTTGGGCTCTTAAAGGAATGAGATCTCAAGTGAGTTTACTCTAAATGCTAATAAACTATTAGGATACAGAGACGGAGCCCTTAAATTGCGATGGGAAAACATTTAGGATTGAAGTAGATGACATCTATTTATCACAGGATTGCTCGCTAGGGCGATGTAGTGAATCTCAAATCCCAGGGGGATGGGGGTGGTATGAACATAGAGGATTACATTTCCACCCATTGTGTTGCAGGAACATATAAAGTAGGGAGCCAACTCCGCATTAGGGTGATCGAGAAACTGAGTTTAAAAATCATCGTACTTGTTCTTGAACGGATCTCGGGGTCATACTTGTTGCACCAGGCATCAAGGCCACTCATGTTTTACGCAGTGGAGTGCTTATGATCCATATTTTATGACTGGTGTACCTCATTGCCGACTAACATGAAGATCCAATTGATGAATTGCAAACAAGGGAGGAAGAGAAACTTTGGGTTTGCATCCATCTTGTGTAGTTTTTTCTTTGCGCATGTTCCAAGCTTGAGCCATACAATAGATATCATTTTAGACGGACCAACGTGATGAGGCGGTTAGGAGGTGGTAGGGTGCCAACCCCCTACAATGATGAGTTCTTTTTCTGGTGGCATAGACATGTTATAGCCATAGATGAATATCCTTATGCTGAGATCGACTACAGAGGAGATCCAGATATACCTTTACCACCAGGCTTCTCCTACGGTGATATAGTTATGATTTTTTTTTATATATTTCATTTTTTGTGTTTTTTCAAAAAGAATAAAAAATTCAAATGTTTTTGTATGGTATCAAGTATTAAAAATTACTTTGTTACACAGATGTGGGTCTGCGACAACCAGATGGATTCCCGCGACATTGACGTAAGAACCGAGGATATGAGCATGTGACAAATTCCAATCTACAACATAATTAGCATATGCATCAGATACATAATTAGAACTTCTAAAACACATCACACGATATAAGGACCATTCTACATGGGTTTGAACTTGCTTGCCCCCAACGGTTCTTTGGCTTGGTCATACAGGAGGACCAAGTCACCCTCAATGTACTGCCGAGGACAAATAGACCTATCATACTAAACCTTAACACATCATTTATTTGCTTCGATAACCATAGAGGCATCTCAATGCTGCTCATCTAGACGCTCTAGGTGCATAAGACGTTCTTCAAGACCGATTGTGTGAGGTAGGAGCTCAATTGCTTGTTTGAGGGAAGGAATTTCACATTCAATTGGGAGAATATACTCCACACCATGTACTAACTAAAAAGGAAAAGAACCGGTGGAAGTCTTAACCGAGGTTCGATATGTGCAAAGCACAGGGTAAAGAATTAGATTTCAATCAGACTTACTCTGGCTGAAAGTTTTTTGGAATATGGTCTTGAGAGATTTTTTCACCGCCTCTACTTGTCAATTTTCCTGGGGATAATAAGGGGAAGAATGACCGTGCTTAAACCCCAGTTTTGATGCTAAATCCTTCATCATTTAATTCAGAACCGGGCTATAATTTGGTTGAATACGAAGAATGTTGTAGTCTTACCATCGGATTTAATGGTAGACATGGCCTCTGCCCATTTAGTGAATTAATCCACGACCACGATCATATGCTAATGCCCCCAACCGAAGCTAGGTTACAGTCCATAAAATCTACCCCCCACTTGGTGAAGGGATCAATGACGATGACTGGGTGAAGAGGGGTTGGATGCGAGCGCATTTTCTAAGTGAACACCTGGCAAGGGTGACACTTCAACACAATCTTTAAAAATTGATAGCCAAAAATAACCATCTCACAATATTTTCTGGGTTGTCGCAAGCCCAAATAGATGACCACCACAAGCCCCATTGTGACAATAATTGAGAACCGAATAAGCTTCCTCATGATTCAAGCAATGACGCAAAATATTATCTACTCCTCGATGATACAAAGTGCCACCGATGATAAGGTAGTTCTTAGCTTGATGTCGTATACGTCGTCGATCGTCTCTCGACAGATGCTAAGATAGTTTCAAGGTTTGAAGATAGATTAAAATGTATCCATACCAGGGGTTTGAAGATGAGATAAGGAAGATATGATCATTCATGAACAAATCATTATGAATAACTTCCTTATCTAGCCGAGGAAAGTATGATATCAACTCGAAAAAAAACTAGTGATTTCTTAGACTTCACCGAAGCAAAATCGAGATCAAATTATTGCAAAATACCAATCCACTTATTGTATTTTCCCACTATGATATGATTGGTAAGGACATATTGAAATGGATTGATATCTGCAAATACGATAGTTTTTCAAAGCAATATATAATTCCGTAATCTATGAACTGTATGTACGACGACCAAGGCTAGCTTCTCGACGTGAGATTACTTAAGTTCAAGATCGACTAAATTTTGACTAAGATAGTAGACAATGCGCTCATGGAGATCATCGTCCTCCTGAACCAGAACTATACCAATCGTCCCTTCAGACACAATGATATAAATGAAATAGTCCCTAGTGTATTCCAAAGGCTTCAACAGAGGCATTGATACCAAGGATTTCTTAAGAGCATCGAAGGATTCCTGGGTTCGCTCATCCCATATAAAAAAAGTATTCTTATTCAAAACACGCATGAAACCATTAGTTAAATTGGCATAGTTCACTTTGAACTGACGCAAGAATTTATCCTTCCCATGTAAACCCTGAAGTTGTCGAATGTTGCGCGAGGGAGGAAATCGAAGTATTGCCTCAACCTTTATAGGATCCACCATGATCCCATGCTCAGAGTATAAGAATCCTAAGAGACGACCATACCTAATCCAAAAGATGCACTTGTGAGGGTTTAAACATATGCGATAATAATGACATCTCTCAAATACTATTGGAAGGTGAGTAGAGTGATCTACTCTCTTGCGAGAGTGATAAGCGAGATCATTGAGTTAAGCTTCGACAATATGTCATATCATGAAAAGAAAAGGTCATGGTGCGTTGGAAGGTTTCTCTGATGATTTAAGGATGAAATATATTTTCAAGTATGCAAAAGTACCCCAAGGACAAATAAATGCCATCTTGTGTTGATCCTCGAGTTTGATTTGAATTTGATTGTATCCTGAAAATCCATCCATAAAAGAAAAAACTTCGCTTCCCACGTGTTGATTAAGGTTGGTTGTCATTGATGTCAATCGTTGAAGACCCGTAGCACAAAGTTTTGGGTAATGGACCCAATAGTGTTTGATGTAAATATGACTCATTATTGTTTTTTCATGGTTGATAAGAAGTAAATATGGATGAACTCCAAAGTGGTCCCCTTATCGTGAAATCCCTCATGGGATGAACTCCAAAGTGGTCCCCTTATGGTGAAATCCCTCACGTGAAGACGATGGTGTATAAGAGAACCCATGCTTAATTGTGGAATAATGACATGAAGGAAAGAGAATTTGTCGCAAAATATCCTAGATGGATAGTTCTTTTGCCATTTCATTCGTGGTATGTGGAACGTCACATAATTCCCTTCACCTGCTAGAGAGTTGGCGGCCATGAGTATTGAGACCCCGTGGGTTTGGGTAACAATGGACCTTTAGATTTTTGATTGGTAATGGTATGAGTTGTGATACATTTTCAGATAATACTATTATATATGGATAGTACATGTCATGCCATTTCTAGTAGTATATAATGTCACATAACTCCTCAATGGTTTGAGAGTTATGTCCTTAATATTGAGGACCCTCATATGTCATCTGTAAGCCCCAAGAGGTCAAAGTAATCAAAGTGGTTTAAGAGATTTTAAAGGTAAACAATAAAGAAGGATGAGTGTATTATAATTCAAAGTGAATACAAAATAAATTATTTCAATAATAATTTTAATGGAGAAATTAGAAGCGGACCCAACCCAAAATAAGGAAAGTAAATAAGTGACCTAGAATATGTTTCTTTAAGGAAGCTACTTGAGAGTATAAATAAGAGGCAAGGCTCTCCCATTTGAATCACACTTGAGAATGTATGGAATATCTATATGTGTCTTAGGGTTTGCCAAATGATATCTTGCCTAGAAATGTCGGAGGTAGAAAGTGAAGAAAAAGAAGGTCAAATGTAAGGAAGGATACCCTTTGATGCAGGCTTCTGGTTGCTATTTCAGGTCATCCCATCATTTTCGCTATAACTTTTTCATAATTATTCAGATCCTGAAATTCTATGCAAGTGAGAAACACATCCAAGTATCTGTGGTCTGCACCAGCTTATGGGTCGTTGCATTTCTTTGGAGTTACACTCTCTCTATGGAAAATAGGATTTGTATTCCTAAACTATCAAAATCGTTTTCTGCAAAACGTCATAAATCTTCATAACAGATCCAAATTAAGTGAGACCAAACGTGTTGGTTAGGGTATAGTCCTTAGTATTCTGTGTAAAATTTTTATATCATTCTCATCAAATATTTTGTGGGCACTCTCTGTTACAAGGTCGCTTCTAGAATAAGCCAGAATTCAGCAGTATGACATTTTGCTATAATCTCTTGTCCTGAGAGGTTCCAAGTAGTGCCAATTTTGAGGAATTGCACATAAAACACACTGAAGAACATTGTGTACTGCTTTCATATCTTTATTCATCATAGGCTAAATTCTATGATTACTTCCAAGTTAGGGTTGTTGACTAATCCAAAAACTAGGCATGTGAGACTAAAACAAGTTTAATGAAATGCTGGGGTCTCTTTGTTTTAAAAGTTAAGGAAGGTTTGTAAAGAACGATCATATACACCAAGTTCATTACATAGAGGTACAAATCAGATTTGGATGATTAAATTGACAAGGGATTTTGTGAGGTTGCGCATGGTTGATGCACTTGTTTAAGGGTACAGGTTGATTACGTGTTATGCGTAATGGTTGATGCACTTGTTTCATGGTACGTTGATTACATGTTGATTACAGTTAAATAATGTGCTGATGCAATTGGTTCGGGACTTATTGGCAAGTTATGGGTTGGATGCATGGTTCATACCTTATTGGCACAAAGTTTACAACAATATATCTCAGCTAAAGGATAGTGTGGACAAAGTGGTTCCATCATTCTACCACTGTGGTGGCGGACGGGGAAGGGACATGTGGTTTTAGCCACCTTCCTATTGTAGCCGAAGAACATTGGGGTTGTAGCCTCCTTCTAGTTGTAGCCGACATTTGGGAGTTGAGCCTCGCCAGCGCGGAGAAACTAGAGGTTGGAGCCCTTCCGCTGGTAAAATGAAAAACAAAGGAAGTCAGGTTTCCAATGAATGTAATTCTTCAAGACATATAAGAAATTCATTCCGTGGTTTTCTCCCGACGTGTTTCCAATGAAAACACCGGTGTAATCGCATGTGTGTGATTTTTTATTTATTACCGCTCATTATTGATAATATTCCTACATTGATATAACATTTGAAGCGAAAAAAGGATTATAATTACTGCTATTAATGACACCCCTCTTAGTAATCCAACAATTGGTATCGAAAGCGTGTGTCTCTGTAAATCGGGCTTTTAACCATCAAAGGTAGATCATGGAGAGTACCAATCAGAGCAAAAAAAATGGAATACCACGCTTGATGGACGCATACTTTGAGCATAAGGATGAAGGCATACATACAGGTGCAATGTGGATTTCAAGTTTGGCAATCAATCAGTGGATACACAGCACTGCCAGCCCAATTCAACAAGTGAAAAAAGTGCTGAACTCCTATGAGAATAATCCTTAAATCTACAAATGCACTTTGAATGGTCTCAAGATAATGGTATTCACCAAAGTTGCACATTGTAAATCATAAAGAGATTTGGGACAAGCTTCAAATATTTTATGAAGGAGATTCAAAAGTCAAATAACAAAGTTTCAAATCCTACATAGGTCAGTTCTAACAACTAAAATGAAGGAAGATGAAGATATCGCGTACTTACTTCTTACGATTCGATGAAACAGTTGAATGCAACGCTAGGATCTGAGTAAGAAATTGAAGAGGCAGAATTGTTCAAAAGGTACTAAGATCTCTTCCTATGAGATTCAACCCTAAGATATCAGCATCTAGAATAAAGACTGCATCTAAACTCATCAGCATTGGATGAATTGCATGGAATTTTCACATCATATGAAATTATAACTGAATAGGAAAATCCATAGATAAAAGAAGCAGCCTTCAAATCATCCAAAAGATCAAAGTAAAAAGAAAAAGGAACAAGAAGAATATAGCGCAACAACGAATGCCCTCGAAGATGATGAAGAAGGGCTAACTTTGTCAAAAGATCCTAACAAGGGAACCAACGGTAGGTACAAAGGTAAGTTTCCTTTAATTTGTTTCACTCAGATAGGCTAATTACTTTGCCAACAAATGTCCCCATAAGAAAATAGAAATGATGAAGGTTACCAAAAAGGAAGCGCATAAACATATAAAGGTAAAGAACTACAAAGAAAGTTTTCAAGAAAACTTTGGTAACTAAAGAAGACATCTCATCATCGATGAAGATGAAGTCGGGATTTGAAACATGGAGAGTTTTTATTCATGGAAGTAGAAGACTCGATAAAGAAGACTAAGAAGAATATGAAGAAGCATATGAAGAAGAATTGAAGAGGGCAGAAGTTGACTGAGAAGCACTAATGAGTTCCATAGAAGTTATCAAGAGAAAGAAGAAAACAAGAAACTACAAGCATAACTAGATAAGAAAAAGACACTCAAGAACTAGAACAAATGATTACAAAATTGAAGGTTCAAATAGAAGAAGATAAAAGAATTGAAGAAGCACTCCAAAGAACAACTAGAAGGAAAGGACGTGATCATTGGAAACCCTGGAAGCAAATATTGTCACACTAAGAAAGGATATTCAAAAAGAAAAAATATGCGTAATAGCTCAAAAGTTCTCGATGACATTATTAGCCGAATCTTATCTTGACAACCGACTTGGATACAATCAAACGTAAAACCATCAAGCTCCAAAACAACAGAGAAAGAAACAAATCCAAAAAGCTATGGCCAATACAATCGTGTTGGGATAAAAAGATATATTACTAAGAAGATTACGTGGACACTCCTCCACTGAAAGAAGATTCAGATTTAATCAACAATAGATAGACAGCCTCAAGAAGAAGAAGGAATAATAAGAGCACCTCCTTTCATAAGATCTTCAACTACCGTGAATCAAACTATATTTTCTGGTTTATTATGCTTGTAATAATTTTGGACATAAAGTCAGAATTGCAGAGCCAACAATAGGAACAATAACCACCTTTGAGAGCCATACACAAAGGGGTTATTCAAGAAGACCTAGTTGAAACACAAAGAAGAATTTACAACAGTTTGAATCCTTGAGCACCGGCGGAATGTTATTAAATGTAACAATTTTGGACACATGGCCAAAATTGCGGAATGACAGCCCCTCCTAAAGAACCTCAGAATCACATACATGAATCTCATAAAATGACATGGACAAGAAAGCAAGATCAAGATAGCAATGAATAATGCACACTAGCTTCCATACAAGCCAAATAGAAGAAACGTGGTTGGTATGTTGATTTTGGATGTTCAAAACACATGATGTGTGATAGAGACAAGTTTCTTTACATTACGAGAGGAAAGAGATGGATCAGTTCCTTTGAATGATGATTCATCCAAAAATCATTGGAAAAGGCAATAACCGAATTGGGAACAAGAATTAAAAGGCAAAAAATGTTCTACTATTAGAAGATATGAAACATAATCTTTAAGTGAGTCAAATGTTTGGACCAAGGTCATAAAGTTACTTTCATCTACAAAAGTGTGAGATAAGAAAATAAGGTTCGTAGAGTTGGTTGCTACCGCAGTTAAACTCTAAGCAACATATATGTGTTAAGAGAAATTGGAAAATGAAAAGTGCTGTCTAGGAAAAGGGAAGATGAAAGTTGGCTATGGCACAAAAGAATGGGTCACATGAATTTTGATAACCCTTGTCAAAGTCAGCAAAGAGAAGCAATATGAGAATTTCATATAATTAAACCAACCAACACTTTATGCAAGCATCACAACAAGGAAAGGCAAACAAAGACCGTTCAAATCAAAGGAATATTCAACAAACCACCTGAAATTGTGCATACTGATCTAATTTGAATCCAAATACAATAAAAGTCTTAAAAGGTGAGAGAGATAATTTTATGTTATTAGTTACTATCATACAAGAATGACTTCATTTTGATTTCTCAAGAACAAATCCTAAGCTTTTGAAAATTTCAAGATATACAAGGAAATGGTTGAAATGAGATGGATTCAAGAATCAAATGCTTAAGATCGGATAATGGAAGAGAATTCAATCTCAAAGGAATTTATGGACTACCTGCGAAGAATCATGGAATAAAAAGGCAATTCCTCATCACTAGGACACCTCAACGTAATGGAGTTGTTGTTGTTGAATAGGACAAGACAAGAAATGGTATTCTAACAATGACAATGGATTCAAATCTGACGTGACATTTTTGACACAAGCGCTGCATACAACAATTCACATCCAAAATAGAGCACCTAAACAACACTCCACAAACCCATAATGAGCTCGCTGAAAGGAAGACCAACAAATGTGAAGCACTTCGTAGTTTTGGAAGCAAATACATCAAAAGAGAAGATGGCGTAATGGAAAAGTTTGACTCTCGCAGGACAAAGGAGTACTTGTTGTTACTCAAGTACAAGGAAAGCATAAGTGTTACACCCCTAATATTAAACAAAGTTGTGGGAAGCATCAACTTAACAATTGATGAAACAGCATTTACTTAATCCCAAAGAAAGAAGAAAACCACAATCAATGGAACAACTCTTTGAAGAAGAAGATGAAAAGAAGAAGAAGAGGAAGATGAAGATGAAGATGAAGAGAATCACGAAGTAGAAGCAAGTTCAACAAGTATCTCCAAATACACCTAGCAAACGAAAGTACGTAAGAATCCTCATCCCTTCGACGCATTATTGGAAACAAAGATGTGAGTTGAGACTAGAAGAAACCGCCCACTAGAACAAACACATCTAGCACTCTTATCTACAATTGAACCAAACTGCTTTTGAATAGCTTCAACAAGGATGAATTTTGAATAAGGCCATTGGACGAAGAATTAGATCAAATAGAGAAAAATGACACTTGGGAATTGGTTCCAAAGACCAAAGAAGAAGAATGCGATCAACAATAAAATGGGTTTTCGTGAATAAATTAAATGAAGATGGTCAAGTTACAAGAAACAAGTGCTTGGGGATTGGTATGTAAAGGATATGCAATGCATTGAAGGAATCGAATTTTGAAGAGACATAGTCTCTAGTTGCCGAATGGAAGCAATCCATTTGCTTTTAGATTATGCATGCCCCAAAAATATTAAAGTATAATGATGGATGTAAAATCAGCTTTCTAAATGGGGAACTTTGAAGAAGAAGTCTACATTGAACAAATCCGTAAGGATTTTAGTGGTCGAGAACGACACTATGTGTAAATGTCTAAAGAAGTCTTGTATTGTCTAAAAACGTGCTCCTCTAGAGCATTATACCCCGTGACCGGATAAGTATCTCGCAATGTGTAGGGTTCAGAAAAGGAAGTGCGTATACAACAACCCTATACATCAATGTAAGTCAAGGTAACATTTTATTAATTGAAGTTTATGTTTTTCGATGATATTATTTTGGTAGTGATGATGACGTGTTGCCGGAATTTGCAAAGACATGCGAGCGGAATTTGAAATGTCATTACTTGAGAACTATCCTCTTCCTCGGGACTTCGTGACATCAAAGAAACCAAGGAACTTTTTATTTCAAACCAAGTATATCGAGATAAATGCTAAAGAGGTTCGAATGGAAGATTGCAAACCAGCTTATCACCCCTATGCAAACCAAAAGCAAGTTGAGCAAAGATGATGATTCAAGTTCTACGCATCGGTAAGTAATATATAGTCAATGGATTGAAGCTCACTATATGTGACACATCCGCATTCAGATGTAATGGAGGCGCTTGGACAAAGGGCACGACAAGCAGCACCAAAGTGAACTTCACATGTATTAGCGCGAAGAGGATCTTCTGACATCTCAAAGGAACATAAGAGTTTGGATTATGGTATCCAAAAGGAAAAGATATATCAATTCTTGCATTCACACGTATGCATTGGGTGTGGGTTGTATTGATGACCGCATCTAAGCACCAATGGAGCTAAACGCTCTACTTAGGTGGAGTGTTTGGTATCATGGCTACAAGAAACAATCATCGTAATTCCTATCTACCGAGGTAGAGTATATATTACAGCAACAACATGTTGTACAATGTGTTCTTTGATGAAACAAACTTTGATGTGATATATAGGTTGAGTATGATGAGCCCATTCCAATATATTGTGATAATACAAGTGCCATCAAGATCTCAAAACCCGTGATGCACTCCAAGACTAAGCACATTCCAATCAAGTATCACTTTCACGGGAACAGGTTGCAGAAAAGAACATCCAGTACAGTATGGGCACAAAAGAACAAGGGAAGACATCTTACAAAACCACTTCCACCTGAAGCCTTTGATCATCTTCGCCAAAGACTTGAGTTATTTCTAATTCAAAAATGAAATTTCATCTTTTAATGCTTATCTTATATGTATTAGATGTACACTCCAGGGAAGCACCATAAGAGGACAATGAAGTCAGGGGGAGCAACCCCAAAAAAAAAAAAAAAAAAAAAAAAAAAAAAAAGGGGAGAGATTTATCATATGCAGAGGATAGAGGCATGGTTTCAGGTGGACTGGGGATTTATCATAAGGCGAGACGTGAGGCATATTCTCGGGGAGCATGGAGCGGATAAGGATTTCGGTCAACCGAGTGTTGCCATCAATGCCAGTGTTGGGAGATTGTTGATTAAGGTTGGTTGTCATTGATGTCAACCCCTGAAGAACGCCCCATAGCACAAATGTTTGGATAATGGACCCAACAGCGTCGATGTAAACATGACCCATTATTGTTTTTTCATGGTTGATAGCAGCTAAATATGGATGAACTCCAAAGTGGTCCCCTTTATGGTGAAGCCCTCACTCTGAAGATGCTTTCAGGAGTAAGAGAACCCACGCTTAATTGTGGAATAATGAGGATGAAGGAAAGAGAATTTGTCGTGTAAAATATCCTAGATGGATAGCCCTTGTCATTCCATTTATTGCTGTGAATGTCACACAATTCCTCACACGGTTAGAGAGTTATGGTCATGCCATACAAAGAGACCGTGTTTGGGTAATGACCCAAGATTGTTTGATGGGTAACGGTATGAGTTATGATATATTTCAGATAATACCATTATATATGGATAGTACATGTCATGCCATTTCTAGTGGTATAGAACGTCATATAAATTCTCATTACTTTGAGAGTTATGTCCTTACCGGGTTGGAGGACCATGTCATCTAGAAGTCCTATGCTGTCAAAGTAATCAAAGTGGTTTAAGATTTTAAAGGGAAAACAATAAAGTAAAGTGACGTGAGTGTAATATATAATTCAAAGTGAATACAAAATAAATTCATATTTCAATAATAATTTTAATGGAGAAATTAGAAGGGACCCAACCCTAAAATAAGGAAAGTGGGGCCAAGTGACCTAGAATATGTTTCTTGAAGCTACTTGAGAGTATAAATAAGAGGCAAGGCTCCTCCCATTTGAATCAAAATTGAGCATTGAATATCTATATGTGTTTGAGGTTTGCTAAACGATATCTTAGCCGAAATTTGAGGAAAGTGAAGAAAAGAAGGTCAAAAATGCAAGGAAGGATAAATTCTTTGATGGTGCTTTGTAAGGTAAGTTATTTTCTTCGTGTCATCTCACCATTTTCGCTATAAGAGTTTTTCTATAATGATTCAGATCCTGAAATTGCTGTGAAAGAGAAAACATATCCAAGTATCTTTGGTTCAAAATTCATCTCAGGGTCGTTTTCATTTTGAGTTACATTCCTTTGAAAATAGGGTTTGTGTCTATTCTTGAAACTAGTCAAAATCAGTGTTTCGGGTAAAAATGTCATAAATTTTCATAACAGATCCAAATTAAGTGGAGACCAAATGTGTTGGTTAGGTATAGTCTTAGGCATTCTGTGTAAAAGTTTTATATCATTTCATCAAATATTTTAAGCAGGGCATGCTCTACAAGGTCGCCTCTAGAATAAGTCGTAATTCAGCAAGGTATGACATTTTGCTATAACTCCTTGTATGAGGTTCCAAGAAGTGCCACTTGAGGAATTTCATAAACCACACCGAATAAAATTGTGCATCAAGCCTTTAGATCTTTACATTACAGGTCTTCAAAGTTATGATTTTATTTCCAATTTAGGGCTGTTGACTAATCCAAAAACTAGAGTACGTGGAGACCAAAACAAGTTTGATGAAAATGCCATTCGCTTGTTTTTAAAAGTTAAGGAAGGTTTGAAGGAATGTGATCATATCTACCCAGGGTCTATTACAGAGGTACAAAATCAGATTTGGATGATTAAATTGATGAGGTATTTTGTTGAGGTTGGTGCATGGTTGGATGCACCCTGTTTAAGGTACGTTGATTACAGTTGGTGGCTGCCGATGCACTTGTTTTATGGTACGTTGATTGCTGCGTTGATTACGTGTTAAATACAAAGTTGATGCATGGTCTGTGACTTCATTGGTACAAAAAGTTGACGTAATGGTTCATACCGGCTGGTACGGGTTTACAACAAAGATATCTCACAGCTGATAGTGTGACAGCTGGTTCCATCATCTCTACTTCTACTTCGCGTGGCAGGGATGGGACAAGGACAAAGTGGTTGTACACCTTCCCGGGTTGTAGCCGAGAACATTGGGGGTTGTAGCCTCCCTTCAGTTGTAGCCGACATTGGGAGCTGTTGAGCCTCATGTTTTAGCCTGAGAAACTAGGGAGGTTGGAGCCTCCCTTCCAGCTGCAACCTGAAAACAAAGGAAGTTGGTGCCCCAAACGAATGTAATTCTTCAAGACATATAAGAAAAATCGCTCCGCTGGTTTTCCGATTTGGGTTTCCAAGTGAAACACTGGTGTAACGTACTGTGCATGTGTGTGATTGTTTATTTATTACTGCTCATTATTGGATAATAATTCTACATTGATATAACATTTGAAGAAAAAGGATTATAATTACTTTATTACTGATTCACCCCCCCTCTCAGTAATCCAACACCACACACTCATTGAGAATATGGTCAATGAAAGGAGTCAGGAAGTTGTCTTTATGACAAGCCTTGTTCAGGTCTCAAAAATACATACATACGCGGATAGTTCCTTGTTTCTTATTCACGGGAAGGGGGTTGGATACCAATTCGGTCAAAGGAACTGGGTAGATGAAACCAAAATTAAGTAGATTCTCTACCTCTTCCTTAATAGCATGGGACTTCCTAGGATTAACAACTCTAAGATTTTGTTGAATAGGTCTAGCATCCAGGTAAGTCTTGATCTCATGTTAAAAAATGCTAGCATCGATCCTTGGAATTTCTTCATATGACCAAGTGAATATGTCACATAAACATTTGAATAGATCGATGTAGATCTAGATTTCTTCAGGCGAACAATCTGCACCAATATATACATTTTCAATTTTGCTAGGAATTTGAGATATGTCGATCGTGACGGTAGGGGAAATATTCTCCATGTTTCCTTTGGCATAAACACCATGCATATCTAGCGGAACCACAACGTGACCGACCATCTCACTCAGGGTAGATCTAAAGTCCTCATGTTCAATCCTTACAAGTTCTGGGAGGAAGTAAGAGGAATAATGCATATAGTCCCATGGCCTATAGAGACCATTAATGGCCTCTAAGATGGATTCATCCGAAGGTAAAGTATCATTGAGAAAATCATGCGAACAAGACGATTGGGTGGCCCATACGGGCTCTAGAACGAGATCCTCCTCGTCTGTCTGCGAGGAGACATGAACTGTTACCAGGAAAATCACTCTATGGCATGGGGTAAACCACAACAGACATAATGACACACAAATCAACTCTAATATTAGGTATGCTATATAAATGAAATGCTAAGAAGACAAGATCAAGATCCTACCTCATCCGTATATTTGAGGAAGACCACCGTTGATTACGCAACTCAAAGATTTATACCTGAAACTTGTCCTCAACAACCAAGATACACAAGCATATGGCGATAATATATAATGTTTGCATATAAAATAGCATAATCCATTAACATTCATGAAAAATATTCCCATGGAATACTAATTCAAATATTTGCAAGACAACAATTGGACGAGAAAATAGTATTTCTATTAAAAATGATCAACATCAGTGTATAAGTGACAAAGTTCTACGATGGCACACATCAAAACCAAGAAACTAAGTCCCTCCAACTAGGCCTCCACCACTTCAATCCTCCACCAAAGGCAAGCTCATTGAGGTTCTCCATCAAAGAAGGAAGAGCTTGGGGGGTGAACAATGTGTTTATAATTTCAAGGATAAAGGGATGCAGACTCAATGTGAAGTGAAATTTGTCCAGAGTATCTTTGCTCTCAAGAGTTGAATTCTCTCCTCTTTCACGGTTTGGATATGGCCCAATTTATAGCCTTCAAGTGGAGCTGAAGGGCCGAGTCAGAACGTTTCCAGTATATGGAAGGTCAAGGATCATGGATCTTGTGACGTGACATGGAAAACCAACACAATTTTTATATTTGAGCACCAAACTCGATGTACGCAGGCTGTAATGGAGAAACCTGCATATACACATGATGTCTAACTGGTAGGGAGTGTATTTGTGGAAAAATATGATTTTTTGGCTCTGGAAGGTGCAAAAAAGGACTTTAAGTCTGCATAGGGAAATGGAAAGGCCATCCAAGCAAGTTGTATGGGGTGAGGCAAAATTTGCTACAATAAATTCCCCCTAATGTGTGAGGTCAGAGGAGTATCTGCGATGGCCGAAATACATTATATTTCCCATAAGTGTAGTAATGGAGACTCGGCTGGAAGTGCTATTTTCTCATGAGAATATTACAATCCATAATGACTTTGTACGCATGGCTGCCAATTTGAATTACACTACAGATCCATGTGGAAATATACCAAATAGTTGTTAGGCAATACAAAGTAGACACATGCCATAGGTTGTCATAGCCACGAACAAGGCCCAATGGAAACTAGTATCAAAATCAATCTGAAGATATCTGTATACAATGGAGTACAATATGATCTCCCATGATCATTGAAGTCATATAGGTATTGGTCCATTGAATTATAGCTACAACTTAGGAAAGTTGCTACTGTAAATTAATGCTCCATGTATTCTACTCAATCCGCCAAAGGTGCAAGTCTACATCATGTGAATAGAGGAGTTGAGGTTGAACACAATGAGGCTTTGTTTGATTACCGATCATTAATGTATACCGTTAACAAACGTGAGATAACCTACTGATAATGAAAGTAGGTATCAAGGAACTGAGTATATTCTTACAAGTGTGAATAAAGGTGTTGAGTTCAAACACCTGAAGAATCCATCGATCAAGAGACATTGATGTATTCCCAACTGTCGATGGCGAAAGAACCTGCCATTAATGAATGCAAGCCTCTAGGTACTCATAAGATTCTAGGCCTCATTTATAGAATAGATGAGCTGTGGTCAATGGAAGGAGACCTGCTGAAAGGAGAGCATTAAGGGATCTCTCATCAGTCTGCATGAGGTACAAAGAAATAGCTTGATGATTTGGAGGAACTCAGACGAAGAGGATGTTCATGAACCAATGACCCTGTGCGTCTTTCACATGCACCATATGAAAATAGTGCACGAAAACGTGCCTTTGAATAGCAGCCAATAAGGAAGACTACCGACAAAGGAGAGGAAACAACCAATAAGGCTAATGGATTCCAAGGCACTACACAAATCCCAATGTGTGAATACATTTCTTGCTGTCAAACACAAGGGAAACCCTCTAGTGAGCGTCCAATGAGGAGATGTCGATTGTTGGGTTCAAGGTTACCTACCCATAATTAAAGTAGGACTAGGGTGCATGTTAGGACTACAACTTCATGTGACTCTGAGACACACTAAGGGTATGGCCGACATGCAAATTCAAGAGTTCTGAGAAATGGACGACACAGGATTATAGACATCCTTTGAACAAGAGCATGAGACATATGGATAACTCAGGCAACATAGACTTGATGATGAAACTTTGTGATGCAAGAGGCATCAACAAACTCTCCATAGGGATTGGCAGAATAAATAGTCGGAGGAGTAAACTCTAAGTAACGAGCTCAACTTCCTAAGGTCATACTAAACCCAAAATTTGAATGACAATGGACTCAAAATTTTGTGCTCAGTTCAAAGATGACACGTCTACTACCAATATGAGATAATGTTCTTTTCCCTCTTGTCATTTATTGTTTTTTCATAGGCAAATAAATTCTATGATACAAGAGAGGAAACGAGTGCCGCGAGTAAGCAACTGGATCCAAATAGCGGAACATACCTATGCTCAATGAAATGAAGTGAATGTGGGGCATGGACACTCGGGGGAATGTTTCCTCTTAGGGTACAGGGTGTCAAGATGCAAAGGATATAAACAAGTCTTCGCTTGGATGGTGATGAAAATTGATAAGGTAAGAGGATAATAACGAGAAAGAGGGAACCGAAAATAGGCTCAATAATGCAAGCAATGTAATGGAATGCAATTACAACTTAACTCCTGTTGGCACAGGGGCAGACCCAGGGTTCAACGCTACAACAATGCACCAACAAAACCCTAACTACCGACCCTTTTGGAAACACCTGCGAAGCAGATGAAGTCTCACCCAAGGTAG
Source organism: Picea sitchensis (assembly GCA_010110895.2). Taxonomy (NCBI): domain Eukaryota; kingdom Viridiplantae; phylum Streptophyta; class Pinopsida; order Pinales; family Pinaceae; genus Picea; species Picea sitchensis. Next base: position 36,511 of record SNQJ01S0037068.1, on the reverse strand, counting down.
AGGCAGGGGTGGTTGCAGGACTCAGATGTCTGTTGACCATTCCTTGGTGATCTCCTCCAAATCGTCCTCTGTTAGCTTGTAGTAGGATTGGAGCTACTGTTTATGTTCATCACCACGCGCTGTAATGTAGATGAAGTGGCGATCCACGCTAAACTTCATCAAAGGTCTAAACCTATGAAGTGAGTTTGGGGTGATTCGCTGTGTAGACTAAATTTCATTTTTCAGTTGGTTGAAGTAGGTGTGGAATACATAATTAGACTGCCACTGCTTGTTCATGTCACTGGAGTACGACAACGTACAAAACTTTGCGGCCAACGGTTGAAAAGGTTTGATCTCAGGGAAAGTGGCTCCCTCTAGAAGCTCCCAAGCAATGAAAGCGATGAGTATGAGTAGCCAACTAAAGTGGAACTCATACCCTTGGTCTTGCGCTCCTCTGCAATCCATCTCTAACTGGTTTACACGATACTGCGCCCAATTCATCTGTAGTCCCTTAGCGCACTTCCCTGCAAGGTCAACTACGAAGCTAGTTACCTATGTTGGTCTGGTCTTACGAACTAATTTGCCTGCGATCAACTGACATGAAAGGCGCATTGCAACACTCTGGATGGAGGCTACCTTGTAGCCTCATGTTCCCTTCTCTACATCACCATAAGTTTCCTTTATCCGCTGTGCTAGTGCTCGGTCAGAGGTCTTGCATGAGTAAAAGCCCTATGGGCCAGGGCCTTGCATGCTGAGTCCTGTGATCTGATTGATCAGAGTCGGATCCATAGTAATGCGGCGTTCCAACCATAAATATCCGCTGTGGTAGCAAGACAACAACAACCTGATGCATGTGTTGACTTCCTGGTGTCTACCAAAATGAGGGATCTCAATTACGTTGAGCAGTGTGGACTGCAAGAGGTTCTGAGTCCAGGAATGCGGGACAATATTAGGATTACAACCTTTGTTCTTGGTTAGGTATTTATGCGGAACCAACATGCTGTAGGTTTTGCGATCTCCAGGGTTAACATCACTAAATTTCAGTGCTGTGAGCTCATCCTGGTCAACACGTACTGCGCGCACTCCTTTAAGGAGATACACGGTGATCAAGTTGTAATCAAAGTCTCTGGGTACACTGTCACAGTTAATATTTCCACTCAAAGGTGGGATGTAAACCGACAAAATGTGCAGGATCAACTTGGTGTTTGCAATATCATCTCTGTTCCTTGTTCTTGTCTCGGTCGTGGTTTTGGAAGGTCCTGCACTGTGAGCAGTGGAGGGAGAATCTTGGACTCCTCCTGACAATGATGCTTGCACACATATAGACATCCTTCTCTCTGACATGACTCTCTCAGCCATTAGGTCAGTCAAAATTTCTTCAACTACATTCTCAACAGGGCTGAGTTCATCTGACATACAAGCTTGGGTCCACTAGCTTAGGTGTGAAAATGAATGATGAACAATAAGGCAACAAGGCAATGTTCACAGGGTGAAGTAATCTCAAGGTTTGAGCTCAAATTCTCACTTAGAAAAAGTATGCACGGTGCATGGCGCAATGGACTAAGTAGGGAAACTTAGCAACGGTTTGCTTGCAACAGATATGTGGCCTGCATTAATTCCATTCTATCCATTCTGGTGCTGTCCAATGGTCTAGTGGGAACCCATAATTGATTTTCGACCCGTTCGGGGCGGAAGTCAAATGGGTGTATCAGTCCAACGAGTATATTACTGCGCCATGGCGAAGTGCCAGATGTCCCTGTTCTGATATATCAACAAAGCTCAATTCCTGTTATTTTTCCTCCTGCGAAGTTCCTTCTAGAGTCTTCTATAACTTTTCGATTTTGGCCCTCTTCTTACTTAGATTCCTAGCCTTTTTCCCAGTGAGATTTTTCTCGGTCACCTTTTTTCCATTCAGAGTCTTATCTTCTCTAGACATAGTCACTTCACACTGCCTAGGGTCTTTCTTCAGATCCAAGGGTAATATTCCTTCATCATATGGATTAGATATTTCAGTCTTCTGTGGTTCCTCTAACGTTCTTATATCTTTGACATTCGGGTCCTTGGTGTTTAACAACAAGGATCTGTTCTCTTGTTCCTCCGTCAAGTAGGTGATACTTCTAGTCATAAATTCCATGAGTTCTTACTTCTTCTGTTCTAGGGCTTCCTTTTCTTCTTTCCTCTGGATCTGGTCTTTTTCAATCTAGATCTTTCCTAACAAAGATGGAAATGGTGCACAGTCCTCAATAAATCTAATGAATTCAAACTCTTCCTCTGTCGAAGTTCCATGGGTACTCGTAGCTATCTGGGTAATTATGCCACATAGGGTTACCATTTTTCCTTTGAATAATCCAATGGTTCCTAGTTAAGGGACTAGAGAAGGCCTTCCTAGGGTTTCCCAAGTATGTTCTATCATAGTGTTCATCGGTGTTCCCTCATCCAGAGCACAGTCAATTTTAAAGTCTCCTATTCTTACTTCGATTTTCTCCTTTTCTTTGAATATGTCTGATAAAATGACATCCTTATGATCATCTAGGGTTTCTTTTATTTCCAGTAACACGATCTCTGATTCTTTCTGTGGTTATTCCATAATTTTAGTCTCTTTTGCTTGTTCCATATTTAGTTTCTCAAGTCTAGCAATCATTCTAGGGAAATCCAATACTTCATGGTCTGTAGCTTTACAACAGAGGAAACTAGGGTTTCTCCCAGGGAATTCCTTAGAAAGATGGCTTGGTCTTCTGCAACTATAACAAAGAGTTAATTCTCTCTTTCTCTTGAATGATCCCCAACTCTTCTTGTACTGCGCGCTAGGATCATAATGGCTGGCCTGCAAAAATTTCTTTCTAGGATCCTGCATCCACTTGTTAGTCCAAAAATTCTTTCTGTGCATAGGTATAACATATCTATCATTATTATTATCAAATCTATCAAAGGTTATTCTATCTAACAATGCCCTAGTTTCCATGTTAGGACAAAATCTATCAAGCATACCTAGATTCATGCTTCAAAAACAAAATTTTTCCACTTATCTTGCCTATATAAAACACAAAGCTTACAGATCTAAAGCTTGAACTAATATTACCTTTACTTGAGCACAGAGCTTACAAATATTACCTCTTTCTGTAGATCTGACTTAGAAACTTCCACTTTAACCTTTCTTAGAGCACAAAGCATTCAGATCTGACTTCTTTTCTTCAATATACACCTTTTTTTCTTGCAGATCTGACCTATTTCCTTCAGATCTGATCTTTCTTTCTCGGCACAAAGATTCGTAGGTCAAGGAGAATACTGTGCACTAGGGAAACATATCTACGCACTGAGCTTATTTCACACAAATATTTTTCTTCTTTAGTTCCCAACAATCACAGTTTCAGGTCCCGACAACAGAACCATTTGTTGGCACAGCGGTAGAACCAAGGTTCAACACTCAAGAGAGCACCAACAAAACCCTCACTACCGGCCCTTTCGGAAACACCTGTGAAGCAGATGAAGTCTCACCCGAGGTAGAGGCAGGGGTGGTTTCATGACTCAAGTGTCTGAAACCTTAGCTGGGACACCAATATGTGATTATATCTATTACAAGGCACTTAACATAGATCATTCATCAATATTTACCCTTAGAGTACTTCACAGATGGCATAGAGCATCGCAGTGAATACTTAGACTAAAGATGATTCAGTACTTAGCCACAAAAACATAGATTAAATTCAACAGATCAAGCACTAATCATATTATAGATCTAACATTCATTCATATATTATAAGCATAGAGCATAACTAGATCTACTTAATCACAACAAGCAATCATCCAAAAGGAAACAACACTTAGGTCAAAGCACAAAGCACATTACAAAGAGTTACCGTGGTTCACCCCCACCCTGGGGCTATGTCCAAAAAGTCTTCTTCTTTATATTATCTCGATCAAGTAGTTACAACACAGAGCTTTGATGATGCTTACTTCGCACAGGACAAAATATTTGCGCAGCTCGCTAGATCCTTCTTCCTTGCACTCAGAACAAAACCACAACAACTTGCACTTAGCCTTCCGATATCCTTACAATCATGCACAGAGCACTTACGATACACATCCGATCACACAGATCCAAATACTAGCACTAAGCCTTTAGCTATACATTTTCACTAAGCTATCCCCCCCTTACTTACATTGCCTAAGTATCTATTTATAGATTACAAAATGGGCCTAAACGTGGGTAATCCCATAGGCCGACATCCCTTTCCCTTTACATCAACCCCAAAACCCTAAAAGGTACCCAAAAATAGGTCTTGCTTGCTTCGCGTTGTGCTCCGTCTTTGGCAAGCTGTCGTAGTCCCAAAACAGTCAAATATGACCAAGTATACTTCAAAACTTGGTCAAGGGCCAACAACTGGGACACCGATCTATAATTACAACACCTTAATAGAGAACTTACCAGTTATAGTTTAGAGTATTCACTTCACAGAGAAAACCCTAATTACAGAGTAGTGCAATATTCAACCAGATCTAACATATAGACACACTTAGCATAAGGGAATATATCATATATAGCATTTATTCACATTACTAAGCACTGAGATACTATATCAAATGCATCTAAACATACATTATTACATTAGTCATATGAACAATAAACAGTCACAATGCACAAATAAACCATAACACAACATATACGTGGTTCACCCCCAGCCTGGGGATACATCCACTGACTCTTCTTCGCTTTTATTATCTTCTGTCAATATTCTACATGCACAAATCCACAAGATCCTACTCCGCATAGGACAAGAGATCTGCATGTACCTCACCAGATCCTCCTTCCCCGAGCTAGGTTACAACACAAAGCTTCTACTCAATCTCTTACAATAACTTGCACTTAGCCTTGCAAATATCACACATCATGCACAAATCATGTACAACTATCACTTGCACTTATCACTTGGTATCATACACTTGCGCCTTTGCACTTAACATCACATACACCCCCTACTTACATCGCCTATATTTCTATTTATCCATTACAAAATGGGCCTAAACATGGGTAAAACCCATGGGCCAACATCCCCATACCTGTTAGATAAGCCAAAAACCAAAAAATCCATAAAAATGGGTCGAGATCCCGTGATCTTCGCTTTGACTTGCGCTCTACCTTTGATAGCCTGTCAAAATCCCAAAAGTAGGTCAAACATGACCAAGGATCCTCAAAAATTGGTCAAGGTCCAACATGCACCCAACACTCACCTGTGACTCATCTTGAGTCACTCTGATTTGGTAGCTCTGCTTCAAAAGCCTCAAGCTTGGCTCGAGCCTCTTCGACCTATTATTGAGCCAAGGCCTCCTGCTCGAGGAACTCTTGGATGAATGCTTCTTGGATGAGCCTCTTGGATGACTGTGCTGTTCAACTATAGTGATGACTTGTTCTAGTTTTGTTCCTTGGCCTTCAATCTCTACGAATAGTTGGCAAGCCTCATCCTGGATTGGTTGGAGCCACTGAGTCACTTCCATGACTTTTCTTTGAATGGTGTAGACCTGCTATTGAGCAGTGCTCTGTTCTTGGGATCACTTCATCCTCTCGACTACTGACATAGGCTTCAACTATGCCTATACTATTTCTGCTTGTTGCTTTGCCTCATGGAGCTGTGACTCTAGTGCCTTCAGTTCAAGATCCTCAGTGAGTTTCTCATAAGTCTGGGCACTGCGATCACTTGGCTAATTACATTCCATGGCGAGGGCCTTGATTCTCTCAACTGCGCTTCGAGCAATTGCTTCTCTTTGATCTTGTATATCCTGCAGAGTTCTGGGCACTGTTCATAGATCCAGATCTATGCTTCTTTGTTGAAGTTTCTCGATAGCTTCCACAAGCTACGCTACTTGATGCTCTACTGGTTCTTTCACTTTTTTCTCTAATCCTGTCACAGAGCGAAGTGCTCTGCTGACTACTTCTTTGACTCCGAGCTGCTCTGCGAGCAATTTCTCTTTCTTACTGGATTTATGCTTTCTCCTCTTCAAACTTTGTTTGGCGATAAATCTTCTCTTGCTGCGAAACTCGACGTTTCTATATGACTACTTTTTGCACTTGATTTAGGGCCTCTGTGTCCTATTCTGTTTCTTCCTGCGCACGACGAAGGTGAGATTCGGTGCATCAGCTAGTCTGTGGATTTGGGTAGGCTCATCTCCCAACTCTGGTGCTTCTGATGGCGGGGGCACAGTGGATACTATGTGGCTGGATTGAAAGGCCTGCTGTACCCCTCTGAGTTCAACCTCGATTATATCGTACATATCCTCCTGTTTGACTTCATGTTTCCGCAAGATGTCCTATGAGGCATCTACTACAACTACGATGATGAAGTTGAAGTCATCGACCTTGAGCATGGATCACATCATGTTTTTTCTCGCTCTTGACTTCTTCCGTGAGGTAGGTTTCATGGGGGAAACCTTTCTTTTCTTCGAGGGATCAACCTCATCAATAGGATCCCTAGGTGGTGTTACTTCACCTTCCTTCTGCTGATCTTCTTTTCCATTGGTCTCTTCTCTATCTACTTCAGCATCACCTCCTCATCCAGGTGATACTGAAGCAGTTTGATCTGATGCACTGCTTAGGTTTTGTACTTCTTCAGTCTGCTTCCTTTAACTGGTTCCAGGTGTGTCGTGTTCTTTGTGAGTGGCCTCCGAGTTGCCAATTAGTTTGGGATCGAACATTTCTGTAGGGTCAGCAGACATAAGAAGGTCTATTGACCAGTCCTTAGTTATATCGTCAAGGTCCTCCTCTGTGATCTTATAGTATGACTGAAGCTCTTCTTTATGCTCATCTGTGCATGCAGTGATATAAATGAAGTGTCAATCTTCGCGGAACTTCATGAGAGGTCTGAACCGTTTTAGGGTTTTCAGTGTCATGTGAGGTATAGCCCCAACAACCCTCTTCAACTGGAGATACTACGTGTAAAATAATGCGTTCGACTGCTACTATTTTCCCATATCGCTCGAGTACCAGAGCATGGTGAACTTCACAACAAGCGGTTCGAATGACTCAATGTACAGGAAGGTCGCACCTTCCGACATCTCCCAAGAAGTAAACGCTATGAGTACCAGGATACGGATAAAGTGGAACTCATAGCCTTGATCCTAAGATTTACAGTAATCCAATTCCAACTGGTTGACTAGGTACTTCACCCAGTTCATCTGAAGTTCTTCTACACATTTCCCGACGAGGTCAAAAAAGAATCATGTGACCTGTGTAGGTTTGTTTTTTCTCATGAGATTTCCTATGATCAAATAGCAGGCCAGATGCACTGCACCATTCTGGGTGGAAGCTACCTTGTAGCCTCACATCCCCTTTTCTACATCACCATATGTGTCTTTGATCCTCTGTGCCAATGCACGATTTGTAGCCTTCCCTGGGTAGAAGTTCTGTGGGTCGGGTCCGTGCATGCTCAATCCGATGATCCTATGGATCATTGCTAGATTGACTATGATACATCGGTCTAGCCATAGATAAACACCATAGTAACATGATAGAAGGATCTTAACACACGCGTTAACCTCTTGGTGCCTTCCAAAGTGTGGAATCTTCATTACATTCAAGAGGGTGGATTGTGCGAGGTTCATAGTCCATGGATAGGGGATTGTTTTCAAGTTCTTCCCCTTTGTCCTAGTCAAATAATTGTAAGGAGAAAGCATGCTGTAGCTCTTGTGGTCCCCTAGGTTGAAATCACTGAATTTTAATGTCCCGATCTTATCCTACTACGTTCTAACTGCACGTATCCCCTTCGGGAGGTACGCAATAACCATGGTGTAATCAAAGTCTCTTGGGACACTGTCACGACTCACCACTCTAGCCAAAGGTGAGATGTAGTTGGGATTAACTTCATGTTTTCCAAGTCATCTCGATGCTTGGTTATTTTCTCTGTTGCAAGTCGAGATGGTCCGGATCCGCAAGCAATCGATGGGGAGGCTTTCACTCCTCTCGTCGATGAGGCTTGAGCTTTGACGAACATCACCTTCTCATCCACAAGGTCGATTAGAACTTCTTCAATGAATTTCTCTGTGGCACTGAGCTCATCCGACATGCACGCTTAGATCAGATAACTCAGGTGGATGAATGAGTTCTCAAAGAAATAGAACAAGTGTCGATCTCAATAAACACAACACGGTAGCAATGAGTTGGCTAGGATATAATTCACAAAAATGTTTTTGGTGCAACAATCAACGCAATAAGTAGATAATGGTGTAATATATCTCTCCAACGTACAAGAGGCCTTCATCAATGTGGTTCTATCCATTGCGGCGTGGTCCCAACAATTTGATGGCGAGATTTCTGGCCATAACTATTGTTCTAATCCTTTAGGGTGTTGGGCTAACAATTATAATGCTTTCAACGGCTATATTGCTTCACCGTGGCGAAGTGCCAGGTTGCACTGTTCTGATATCTCAACGAAGTTCTAGTTTTGCAAACCTTCCTTCTACGAAGTCTCTTCTGGAACATTCTGCAACTTTTCTATCTTTACTCTCTTCTTACTGAGCCTTATAGCCTTCTTCCCTGTAATCTTCTTTTCAGTATTCCTCTTTCCATTCTGATTCTTATCTCCATTTAGCATAGTAACTTCATGCTGTTGATGGTATTTTGTACGGTTCAAGGCCAATACTTCTTCTTTGTCTGGGGTAGGTACTCCACTCTTCGGTGAGTCTTCTTGTGTTCTTTCAACTTCGACATCCAAATTTTTGGTTCTGAACAACTTTGATCTGTTCTCCTGTTCTTCAATCAAGTGCACTATCCTCATAGTCATGAAATCTTTTAATTCTTGCTTATTTTGTTATAAGACTTCCTCTTCTTTTCTTTTGGTCTGATCTTTCTCAATCCAAGTTTTTCCTAGTAATATAGCAAATGGGGTGCCGTTCTCAATAAATTTAACAACCTCAAAATCATCGTCTGTCGTAGTTCCATGAGCACTCATAGATATATGGGTGAGTCTTCCACATAGGGTTATCAAATTTCCTCTAAATAATCCTATTCCTCCTAATGAAGGAATCATAGTAGACTTTCCCAAAATTTCCCAAGTTCTTTCTGTCATGATATTCACCTGTGTTTCCTCATCTAGAAAATAGTCAATGTCGAAGTCTCCTATTCTTGTTTCTATGCATTCTTTTTCTTTGAATATCTCTTATAAGTTGATATTTCTGTGATCATTTAGGGTGTCTTTAATTTGTAGCAATACATTCTCTGATTCTTTCCGGGGTTCTGCCATGGTCTTAGTTTCTTGATCTTCCTAAGGGTTTTCTTGTCTCATATTCATTCTTTCAAACTTAACAATCATTCTAGGGCAATCCAAAACTTCATGGTCCATAGCTTGACAACAAAGACAACTAGGTATTTTACCAGGGCATTCCTTAGAAAGACGTCTCGGTATTTTGCAATTATGACAAAGGGTTAATCTTCTTTTTCTTTGAAATGATCCCTAGCCTTTCCTGTACTGCACACTAGGATCATAGTAGCTAACCTGCAAAAAATTCTTTCCAGGGTCGTGCATCCATTTGTTAGTCCAAAAATTCTTTCTATGCATAGGAAGACCATATCTTTCATTATTTCTATCATATCTACTCACATCAAACCTTCTTTCATCTAGCTGTGCCCTATTTTTCAAGCTAGGACAAAATTGATCAAACATACCTAGATCCATACTTTTGAAACAAAAATTTCCACTTATATTACCTTTTTCAATAAAAAATTTTCACTGTTCTTACCTTTAACAAAGAACAAAGCTTTAAGACCTTACCTCTTTTCTTTAGATCTGACTTTTCTTCTTAGCACAAAGCTTCACAAGTCAAGTAGACTATGGCGCACTAAAGACACATATCTACACACAGAGATTTATTTTCTTCAGTTCCAAACAATCACAGTTTCAGGTCTCGACAATGGAACCATTTGTTGGCACAGGGGCATACCCAGGGTTTAACACTACAACAACGCACCAACAAAATCCTAACCGCCGACCCTTTTGGAAACACCTGCGAAGCAGATGAAGTCTCACCCGAGGTAGAGGCAGGGGTAGTTGTAGGAATCATATGTCTACAACCTTAGCTGGGACACCGATCTATGATTAAAACACCTTAACAGAGCACTTAACACTTATAGTTCACAGTATTCACTTCGCAGAGAAAACCCTAATTACAGAGCATTGCAATATTAAATCACATCTAACATATAGACACACTTAGCATAAGGGAATATATCAGATCTAGAATTTATTCACATTACTAAGCACTGAACTACTATATCAAATGCATCTAAAGATACATTACTGCATTAATCATATGAACAATAAACAGTCACAATGCACAAAGCAACCATAACACATCATCTCTGTGGTTCAACCCCAGCCTGGGGATACATCCACCAAATCTTCTTCTCTTTTATTATCTTCTGTCAATATTCTACATGCACAAAGTCAAAAGATCCTACTCCACATGGGACAGGAGATATGCATGCACCTCGCCAGATCCTGCTTCCCCAGGCTAGGTTACATCACAACGCTTCTACTCAATCTCTTACAATCACTTGCACTTAGCCTTGCAAGTCTCACACAACATGCACAAATCATGTACAACTATCACTTGCACTTAGCACTTGGTATCACACACTTGCGCATTTTCACTTAGCATCACATACACCCCCTACTTACATTGCTTAGATTTCTATTTATACATTACAAAATGGGCCTAAACATGGGTAAAACCCATGGGCCAACATCCCCATACCCGTTACATAAGCCCAAAACCCAAAAATCCCTAAAACGGGCTGAGATACCGTGATCTCTGCTTCGACTTGCACTTTGCCTTCGACAACCTATCGAAGTCCCAAAAGTAGGTCAAACATGACCAAGGATCCTCAAAACTTGGTCAAGGGCCAACAACTCTAGAGAATGTCCTTTTTCAAAGATTTAGTCCCCTAGGCCATAAAACGTATAAAACAATACCCAAGGGAACACTTCTAGCCAATGGTGACTAGAGTATTCCCTTTGCGAAATTAGTCTACTTGGTTGACGCAAACGGGGATTCCCTCACGGTTCCTCCCCTGCTCTTACCAGGACCTTCTCTCCACTTGGCCCTAAGAGTCAATTTCTCTCACAACTCCTCTCGGGAGTCTTCGTCACCCACAGGATACTCCTCGGCGATCTCCTTTTCGCATATCGGGAGATCGGACTTCGCGATTTCGCGAATCCTGTTGACACAATTCTCGTGCAAATCAAAACCCCGAACCCCGA